>JAOTRH010186727.1:54673-79000 GCA_034768845.1 Heliamphora exappendiculata | reverse complement strand
TAAGATTTTCAATACCCGCCAATTAAATTTAATTACTGACAATTTAATTTAATCGGCATCTTGATATTCTTTAAGCCATCCCGCTTAACTTATTTGACTGCCAGATAATTAAATTCACTTGCAGAGTTTGGTTTGGTCAAAATTTATAAGTATCTTTAAGGGGGTATCGTCAATCTCGATTTTTTCAGGACGTGAATTCCGTTAATAATTAATATTTTTCATACAAATAATACCGCTATCCAACTCACCGAACTATAGACCCATTTAACATCGCACACTCTAATAAATCAAAACAACGAATATTAAATATATGTAAATCAATTATTATTTCAGGATTAAGAGAATAAGCACTATTCATAATAACCTTGGAGTGTGAATTAATTTATATAGTCAGTAGTTAGTATCAAATTAATTACCCAAAATGTCCCATTCACTACACACAATGTGTACTGGCACAGAGAGTCGGAACAATAGACGACGCTATTATCTGTTCCCCATAACCAAGACCGGTATACTAAAACTCTGTGCCACAGTCGTACCGATGGTATGTCTATTTCCATCTAAACAGTGAACATAAAACTTATATTATGCAAGAACCTAAAATTTAGTCTTCTGTGTGTAAGCCGTACTCTACACACCAAACTAAATACTGTACAGAATATTGGACATCTATGCATATCAAAGAAATGATACACATACATTGCTCATAAATATTATCATAAAATGAAAAATTAATTTTATTAAAAATAAAAATAAATACTAAAAACATGATTTTCAGTATACTAACCCCAACATGTAGCCCAACCTACATTCAAAAATTGCATAAAGGAATACAGTAGAAGATCTGATAGGAGCTCTAACTCATATTCAAATAGTAGTTGAAGATTCGACCGGTATTTACCTGATACACTGTAAGTCTGAATGCTTTGAAAAATTCAAAGAATTAAAGGCAGAGGCGGAGAAGTGTCTGCGTAAAAGTATCAAATCAATACGATCTGATCGTGGTGGGGAATATCTCTTTGGAGAGTTTAAGAACTACTTGTCATTAGAGAGGATTACATCACAGTTGACTGCACCTGGCACTCTACAATAGAATGGTGTAGCAAAAAGAAAGAATATGACTCTTATGGAGATGATAAGGTCCATGATGGGTTATTCAAGTTTACCCGATTCATTTTGGGGACTCGCTTTAGAGACAGTGGCTTACATTCTGAACTTGGTACCTTCTAAGTCAATACCTTCTATTCCCACAGAATTGTGGACAGGGTGTAAGCCTAATCTGAAACATATTCGAATTTGGGGCTATCCAGCACATGTGCTGAAAGAAAACGTGGGTAAGTTAGAACCGATGACAGAAGTCTGTTTTATTGTGGGGTGTCCCAAGGGAATGAAAGGTGGTCTATTTTATAATCCTAATGATCAGAAGGTCATTGTTATCACCAATACTCGATTCTTGGAAGAAAATTATATTATGGATCACAAGCCCAAAAGTAACATTGTTCTGTAAGAACTGAGAGGAAAAACCAGTAAAATAGAAGAACGAGTCATTGATATTCCATTACCTCGTTGTAGTAGGAGAATTATCGGGACAGGTGCAAATCAAGAACAGAATGCTGATGCACAGAGTTTAGATTCTGCACAATGTGTTACTACTAGTACACAGACACAGGTAGTGCCTCGTCGTAGTGGGAGGGTTATTCATCAACCTGATCAGTTTATATTCTTGGGAGAGTCTTTTAAAAGGTTCTCTGATCCTGTAACTACAATGAAGCAGTTCAAGACAAAGATGCAGATCTTTGGCAAAGGGCAATGAATTCAAAGATAGAATCTATGTAATTCAATCAGGTCTGAAAACTTGTAGAACCACCCGAAAGGATAAAACCCATTAGATGCAAGTGGACCCACAAGAGGAAGAGAGGAGCAGACAAAAAGGATGAAACCTTCAAAGTTAGGTTTGTTGCTAAAGGGTTCACTTAGAAAAAAGGGATCGATTATGAGAAAACCTTTTCACCGGTAGCCATGCTTAAGTTTATCCGGATTCTCTTGTACATTGCTGCACATTTTTGTTACGAAATCTGGCAAATGGACGTCAAGATAGTTTTTCTTAATGAAAGTCTTGACGAGTGTATCTATATGATACAAGTAGACAGATTCATTGTAAAGGGTTAGGAGCACATGTTTTGCAAGCTTAAGAGATCAATTTATGGACTTAAGTAGGCATCAAGGTCTTGGAACACTCAGTTTGATCAAGCCGTAAAGTCTTATAATTTTGATCAGAGTCCAGATAAATCCTATGTGTACAAGAAGAATGATGGAAGCTTGGTGATCTTCCTAGTACTTTATGTGACGATATCTTGCTCATCAGAAATGATGTGGGGCCATTATCTACGGTTAAAGTATGGTTATCTGAATAGTTTGATATGAAGAACTTGGGAGAGGCCAGTCACATCCTTGGGATCAAGCTTATACGAGATCAGAAACAAAAGATATTGGGCTTATCACAAGCAAAGTATATCGATGATATCCTTACTTATTTTAGCATGCATGATTCTAAGAAAGGGTTTCCCCCTTTCAGATATGAAATCACTCTATTCAAAGATCAGTATCCTAAGATACCTGATGAGATGAAGAAGATGAAGGTGGTTCCTTATACTTAGGCAGTAGGAAGTCTCATGTATGTTATGCTTTGCATTAGACCTGACATCTTCTTTGTCGTTGGCATGGTTAGCAGATATCAGTCTAACTCAGGGCAAGAGCATTAGATTGCGGTAAAAAAAATATAATCAAGTACCTAAAAAGGACTAAGGATTATATGTTGGTTTACCAAGAAAACAGTTTAGTACCTTTAGGGTACACAGACTCAGATTTCTAGTCAGACATAGAGCTTAAATCAGGAGACAACCTTGCATATCCTTTACAAAGAACTTACTGATTAAGACTTTTAATAGTCATGTAGAGGGCATGGGAGTCAAATGTATGGCAGCATGGTTTTAAGTATAAGTGGGAGATTGTTAGGGTTAATATTCTGAAAATCATATTTTTAGTATTTAATTTTATTTTAATAAAATTAATTTTTTATTTTATGAAAATCTTTATAAGTAATATATGTGTATTATTTCTTTAATATTATACATGGATATCCGATATTCTGTATACTATTTAATCTAGTGTGCAGAATACGGCTTGCACACAAAAGATTAGATTTTGAATTCTTGTAGAATATAAATTTTATGTTCATAGTTTATATGAAAATAGACATACTATCGGTACAACTGTGGTACAGAGTTTTAGTAGACATATCTTGGTTACGGAAAACATATAATAGCGTCGTCTATTGTTCCGACTCTCTGTGCCAGTACATTTCGAGTGTATTGAACGGGAGATTTGGAATAATTAATTTTACACTGATTATATAAATTAATTCACACCTCAAGGTTATTATGAATAGTGCTCATCCTCTTAATCCTGAAACAATTATTGATTTGCGTATATTTAATATTCGTTGTTTTGATTCATTAGAAGGTGCGATCTTATGTGGGTCTATATTCCTGGTCAGTTGAAAAAAACGGTATTATTTATATGGCGAATATTAATTATTGACAAAATCCAAGTCTCAAAAGATCGGGATTGACGATACCCCCTAAAGGAAGCTTATAAGTTTTGACCAGCCTAAACCCTGCTGGTGAATTTGATTATCCGACGATCAAATAAGTTAAACGGAATGACTTAAAAAATATCAAGATGCCGATTAAATTAAATTGTCAGTAATTAAATTTAATTAGCAGGTATCGAGAATCTGAACGTGGGGAGAAATGATAAGCATTTAATAACAGGAGCTCAATGTTATATGGTCTTGAGATTATGGGTAAGAGTGTAATTATAGTTTTTTAGTGGTGTGAACTGTAATTCAGTATTTTATGAAAATTGTAGAAACCGCTACCGATTTTCCATAATTATGGATACCGCTATGAGGTTTGCTTAATTACGAAAACCGCTGATACGTGTCTGTGTTATACTGGAAGTCTTGCTCATAATTACTCTCCAGTTTTATAACTTGTCTTTTAAGATTAAAGCTATCCAGGTTCTGCCGGTATGAATTCTTGATAGATTGTAGCCCACTCTACATTCAAGAATCGCAGAAGGGAATACAGTAAAGGATCTGATAAGAGTTTCAACTCGGATTCAAATCGTAGTTGAAGATTTGACTGGTAAAAAAGTATTCTTCTAAATTAACTTTGGATTCGCGGGTTTTATTTTGATCGTTCGTCATCAAAAGTTTTTATCTGGAGCCCATTTTGGAATTTTCCCGTCCAGTTAATTTTTTTTTTGGATAATCGATTGCAAAAACAAAGATTTTTTCTAATTAGATTGTTCAGGTTTTGGGTTTAGGATGTTTACTTCGAAAACCTAATCATTAAAAATGTCGGTGAAGTTATTATTGACTCGATTAGGGTCATTAGTGCATAGTTTCCTTACCCTTCGACTTGATCTCACACTTTTCACTGCCTCTAATTAAATGGAACTTTCAGCATTAACTCCCACATCAAGTAACTATTCAAAGGTTATCAAAGGACTTCTTAGCATCTTTATGGCCTTAGTTCTCCCTTCGTTGGATTGAGTCTCGTTCTCAATAGATGAACTCAACAAATCATTGACTTGAACTTGAAGTTGCTGACATTGAGCTTAGTTTTGGATTTTGGGCCTATAAGAGTTAGATTTGTGTCTGGCATTGAGTCTGAATCCTGGTCTAGTTGTTCACTACTATACAGATCTTGCTTAATGTTCACCATAGGTCCATAATTTCCCTCATCATATCAGCCATGATCAACTCCAGGTATTCCATCGAGAACACAAAATCTAACTATTCTACCATTTTAAGCCTTTCTCTCGGAGATCGGGCCCAAGTGCGTATAAGTACTTCTCTACAAGAAGCTATTATCCCATGTCTCTAAATTGAAAGGTCTCACGTAAACTGAAAGACTCATTTGCCAGGCCTAAACTCGAAATAACTCACTCTCAATGACAGATCTGGAGGACAAAGCTAGTCCTAATCGGGGTTTTAACTATACAAACAAAAGCATCCATAAAAAAAATTGCATAACCCTAAAAGATTTATTAATCCTAAAAGAAGGGGTTCGAAGAAACTATATGCACATGAAAAGAATGGTAGGTCTTCACTTAGTATATGTTCTGAATAGAGTTAAGAATATACCTCCTAATGCCAGGAATGGTGCAATGCATGGTCAAACGGTATGCAATAACTCTTTTTGCCACATCTATGGAAGCATGTGGCCAGAAAGTTTGTTGGCTTTCCTGTTATAGCCGCGAGACAGTAAATTGACTAGGGTATCAGGTAGGTGGAGTGAGGGTTTGAGAATGAAGCACACAAATATGCAAATGCAAATGCGAATACCAATAAGAAGTTTGTAACAAGAACCATTGGCATTTCAAGTTAAGCCCTCTTGTGAATTTTTTTGAAAAACCATTCCCTGGCAGAGTCGCCAGAAAAAGGTGCGGATGTGTTTTTTTTGGGGTCGAGAAGAGATGCACCGGATATTCATTATTTTTAGAAAAATGTTCTTATACCTTTTTAAAACAAAAGTCCAAGATATCTAAGCATCCTTTTTTAAAAATGGAGTCGCTACTTGATTTTTGAGAAAAACCAAGAAAAACAAAAAGAAGGCTATGGGTCTTTTAAAAATGTAACCAGAGAAAAAGCGAGTTCGGGGGATAAAGTTCGAAAAGAGAAGGTGTTAGGCACTTTTTTTTCCCAACCGTGAGGTTGGTCTCTTCTTTGTTAATATTGGTTCTTGTTGTAAATTTTTTAAAGGTAATATATACAAAATGGGAGGTTAAGGAGAGTTCAACCAAAAGCAAGCAACGGAGCAAAAACTTAACTACAACCCTAGGGTCATACAACTTGGTTATTATTTCTAAATATGCCACACGTATTGTTTGAAAAAAATAAAGCAAAAAGCATGTGAGTAGACGATAAAATAAACAAATAAGTACATAAGGGGCATGCAACAATGTTTCTATCCTTATCATGCTGTAAATAGGCCGTATAGAACAAGCAAAAGAGACTTAAACATCATATTTAAGCTACTAGTCATGCACAAAACTCACGGTCTGTAACATCCTGGTTTGGACCCTAGTAATAATAACCCGGTTTGTAATGACCCGTGTAGCAATCCAGCCCAAAACCTAGTATTAGCGATGGTTAATTGATAAAATCTTAGGTCACTAAAAAGATGAAAACCCTAACTCAACCCAAAATCATAATTCGACCCGAAAATCTTAGAAAGACCATATACTCAAAGGTAAAACTCTAATACTCAAAAAGACTCCTAACATCCTAAATTAAGTAAATAATATGAAATATAAGATTAAAAATAAAAAATTCTCATAATTAGGATAAAATAACTATTTTACCCCTAATGTAACAAAAAGTTTTAAAATTTTAAAATTTGACACATGGACACCCTAAATCAGATATTTAAATACAATTAAGTAACAAAAGACAAAATAACATCAAAAAATGGTAAAAATGCCCTTAGTGGCAGGCCACATTGGAGTTTGTGCCAAAAAAATAATTTTTTGCCTTTTTATGCTCAAAAAATGAGAAAAAAATGTACAAATCAAATATTATTATGACCCAAGATTTTTTTATACAAGTAATATACATACTAATATAATATTATAGACCAACAAAGAAAAACAAATCATTATTAAAGTTCTTACACACTTAAATAAGTCAAAAAGTTACATCTAGTCAAAATAGCTTAAAGTAACTTAATTGCCTACATTTAAATAATTAATTGTTATCAATATTTTTATAAACTATAATAATAATAATAATAATAACACTAAAATAATTCATTTTAGTAAGCTATAAAACTAAAAAGATACATCAAATCAATTTTAAAAATACTTTCTTGAATAATGTAGTGCTAAAATACCACCAAATAAGCACTTAAAACAAAATTTGAGCACAAAAACCAACCAAACAACCCCTTGGACAAAATCCCACCTGAAGGTATGAAAATTTCATATTTTAAATCTCTTAAAAAGGGCCTCCACCTCCCATGCAAACAATTAGAATTGAGAAAAATTCAAAATTGTCTTACAATACACTTATGGCCTCTACTATATTTTTCTCTATATAACAAAGCCTTAAACCCCTTCTTCCCCTTCATAAAATTTGGTTGAGAGAGAGGAGAGAAACCAAAAAGTTTAAGTGTTCTTGAGGAGAAGAAGAGAAGAAAAGTGAAGAAGAAGAAGAAAGAGGAGGACCCAAGGAAGGGAGGTCTTTGACCACGTAGACGCCAAAGCCAAGTCCTCTAGCCATCCTCCACTCTTAGGTCTTCAAATAAGGTAAGTAAAATCTCTAAACTTTATGTCTAATATCAACCTGAAACTCCTCTCAACTCACCTCTTAGAACACAATCAAGAACAAGAACCAAAAATGGATAAAAAAAGGCGTTGTGAGGCTAGGATATGGGCTGTTCATGTGAGATCTAGTAATGTATGTGTTTGCATGTACTTTTTTTTGAGTTTAATGGCTTGAATAGGCTCTGAAACTTTGGTATGTAGGATTACATTACATGCATGCACAGAAAATACATTAAATTTAAACATATCATGAGCTAAGTTATCGAAACCCTAATGGCTTGAATTTCTGGGCATATTAACTTTCTGCCACGAACTTTATACTACCATAGATAACTGTAGAAAAATGATCTAAATGTGATTTCGTTGGGTAGAACTCCAAAATTGGTTTGAAGTGATTTCATTGGGTAGAACTCTAGATATACCATTTTTACCAAAGAGTGTTAGATTTTGACCACTCTGAGTTGCAGACCTAAAACCCTAAGTTAGAGTGAGAACCAAGCTTGGTTTAAAACATAAAACTTGTAGATAACAAGTTTATCTTACTGTTCACCAGAAATGAACCAAAAATATGAAGTCTTAATAGGTCAAAACCCCTCCCAATGTCACAGTTGTGACTTAGTGACTGACAGAGCTCTTTGTCACACATTTTTGTAGGACTTAAAACCTATGTTTTTAATGGTGAAATCTAAAAGTGGTTTTCATGAGAAATGTAGCTAACATATTAAACTAGATACTGAGCACAAAGCAGCCTAAAATACCCTCGGATGGTCCCCCAAAGGTCTTGAGCATTCTCTGTTAAAAACTGTTCCTATAGACCCTTTTTATGCTTACTAAACCCATTTTATAAAATGGCCAAAATCATCAACTTGTTCCAAACAACTAGCCTTAGAACGAAACATGAAACTTGTAGGGGACACCTTAAACCAAAAGATTCCTAAAAAATAGACCCATAGCCATTGAATTGATGCCCCAAAACCGTGGCCAACAGAGGCTCAAATTTTACACTTTTCTCTATAAAGTGCTAAATGATTTTCTCTTAATTAAAATAAATGACCCAATTGCCATAGGATTTAACCTTAGTATTAAATATGAAAATTGTAAATAATATTTTTATCTAATTGGTGTTCAAAAATTAAAAATTAAATCTATGTCTAGGTACCTCAAAACACTATTGTAACTAAACAATTGGCGCTTGAACAATTACCCAAATTTGACTAAGTGTATGAGTAGCGTGTCACATTGTGGAACTTGAATATATGGACTTTAAATGATTCATGTGAGTGATTAGTGTATGAAAATAACAATTTAATGATTAGAAACCATACCGATAGGTTGGATCTATGTCACATAAATTATAGCTTATGCTTCGTATACTTGTACTCTATGCTTTAGTGAGTTGTACCTTGTGCTTTAAAGACTTGAGTCGTGTTATGTCTTGAGCCATATCACGTCTTGAGCCGAGTAGCCCCTATAAACTGCTATGATCAGGAACATTGACGTACAGGAACCTAACGTATGGGAACGAAGTGGTACCATTCGGATTATTATATTGATATGTTGACTTTAGGCCATGTACATCCTAAGCCGTATTACGTCATGATCCATATCACATCTTGAGCCGAACAACTGACATACGTCGCTGTGATCGGGAACGCTGATGAACGGGAACCTAACGTATGGGAACATAATGGTGCCATTCGGATTATTATGTTGGGTATGAATGACTTTAGGTCATGTACGTCGTGAGTCGTGTTACGTCCTAAGCCGTGCCACGTCTTGAGCCAAATGCCCGCTATACGCACTGTGATCGAGAACGTTGGTGTATGGGAGCTTAACATACGGGAACGTAATGATGTCACTAAAAATTCGATTGGTTGATTTATAAATAGGTTGGGCAAATGCATTTGCATTGCACTCTTCATTACCTAGATAATTTGTTGTCTAATACTTACCTGTCTACTGTATTTACCTCTTTGCCTGTCTCCTTGATTTATAAATGCTTTAAGTGTTGTATGAAATCAGTTAGGGTGAGTTCATGCCTTGAGATTGGTTAGAGAGTTTGAAGAGTTTTTTTCTGGGTTTTGGCTCATAGCATTCGTGCCACAGGTGAGGAAAATAAGTTCTTGGAGGAAGTTTCCCTTGAAAAAGAAGATGGTTTTGAAGAACAGGGTGAGTGGCAAGAACCAACCGACCCCGACAACGCAGTTTGAAGAATTTGAATTTTCTCCCTTTTTGTTCTTTTATTTAGTTTCCATGAGCGTATTGTAATTTTTGTTAAATTCTCTGGTGAAACTGTAATCGTTATGTACTTATGAATAGTTCAGAACCTTTAATGATGTAGTACTTACCATGTGTAACTATGAATGAATGGTTAGAATATTTCCCTTATCTATACATATGTATGTTCCGACGTACCCAGAGGACGGGGCACCACACGGTCGTGGCAACAATTGTTGCAACAGTGAAAAAAATTGTCACAAAATAGGCGGCCACGACAAAAATAGAGTTACCGCGAAGAACAAAATAAAAATATCTCACGGCCGTAACAAATAAATGTCGCAATCATGGTTTTTAGGAGGTATAGAACGAGTATATACATTGCACGTGGCTTAAAATAGGCTCAAATGAATAAGATATGCAGGACAGAGACCACAACATATTGGTTTTAGGCTATATCTAGTATCTTTCATCCTCTATAGAAACAATAACTCTAAACAGAATATGCGAGATGATAAATATGAATAATAGAGAGCTTAAAACACATTTGCATGCTACTGATCTCTCAACAACTACATGGTCATAACAAAGGGGGATGACGGCCATGACAACACATAAAGGAAAAGAAGGCGGCTGTAACATTTATACAGCCTCAAAATCATACAAATATGGAGGTATATAGAATGGAGACCATAACCCATTTAGTTTAGGCTAGATCTACCTTTCATTACCCGACTGAAAACTAAACAGAGATACAGAAAGAAGAAACTATTAAACAGAACAACAAAAGTATGTACAACCTTAAAATAATCATATAGTAGAGAGTTTTGAGGAAGGATTTGCATTTATGGCCTTAAAATAATATCATGGCTGTAACAACAGGATGTTGCAGCCGTTCATATAGAAAGGCATAAATGTATTGGCTCTTGTAAAAAGGACACGGCCGTGACTATAGGTTAAACAAAACATACGGCCGTAACATAAAAAAGTTATGGCCGTTATGTTCCAGAACTTCAGTGAGATTTTGATATGTTCAATGTGCTCGTGAGCATCGAAACAAGATGTAAACATATGTAAATATACAAAACAGAAAGCTATGAACATACTGCTAGTAATGAAAACTTGAAGGATATGAATTTTTACATTGATATGAATGATAAATTAGCAATAAAATAATGGAAATCTTATCCACGACACCCTCGGGGGAAGAAGGTGAGGGTTTAAGAAGAGTCGTGGTATCCTAAGATTACCTCGTGTGAATATCCACCTCGAATGGTCCCTTGATGATGTGAATATGATAACTCAAAGCCAATGTATGTGCTCCAAGAACTCCTCCGGGGCAAGTAAGAACACGAATGAGGCTCGAGAAGTATGGGATGGATGGAAGAATATCGAATGGGGGGATATTTTGACAGAGTTTCGACCACCGAGTATGTTTCTCTCTATTTCTTCTTAGAATCGCCTATTTATAGGCAAGACGAGCAACACAGACCCCTTCTGGGATGCTGCTACTTATCTAAAAAGGGGTAATAGTGACGGCCACTACCTTTTAGCTTTTGTACAGAGCAGAACGCTACCTTTATGGTGGTGAAAAGGACAGCCATGACTTTCAAAAGTCACGACCTGGATAAAAAAGAAACAGCCATGACAAAGAAAGTCACGGCTTGATTTAGGGTTTTCAAAAAAGTTACGGCCATGAGAGCAAGGACACAGCCTGTTTTATGGTTTTCAAAAAGGTAGCGGCCGTGTGGATGAGAATGTCATGGCCTAAAGGTTTTTTAGGATTTTGGGGTTTTGAGCCATATTTGTGATTTTGCTTGGTTGGGAGTATCTTTGAGCATGATTCTTATACTTTTGTCATTGGAGCGCATTCGAGATCGGTGCCTAAGATTCGGCTTGGTCAAATTGAGGTGTCTACAGTGTTGCTTTCTACTTTGAGGCTGTAGTAACTACTTTTTGATTTCTTTCACTATTTAATCCTTCATCCCTTTTATGCATCCTGTTCCTGTACTTATCCTTATCTTTCTTTCCATACCTGTAGGCTCCAGTTCGAGGTATTGTGCGAGGTCGTGGGTCCCACGCCTCCTCCCGAGCTTGCTCTACTCGGGGATCCACTTCATCAGCTCGAAACCATTTGAGAGTCATATCCACTTCCAACAGTGGTGATGATGATGACGGAGATGATTTGAAGGAGATGTTCAATTCTACTGAGGCTGGCCCCACAAACGCTGGGCCCTCTGTACATACCCCTCCTCGTCGGGTTCGCTAGAGGCAATAGAGAGAGAGCGCTGAGAGATTCCCTCCCCCTATATCTGTACTGACTTTATTCATACCATAGTTTCTGATACATTCATCTTTTCGAGCCTGCGTGCCCGATTTCATTTGTTGATGGGCCAGGGTGCCCCTACACTTTACAAACACTTAGGCATTCGAGCCTTTTACCCTTCTTTTTATATGATTTTGCTTGCATGAAAAACTATCTTTATTACTACATATACTATCTTAGTTGTACAATGCATGATACAAGTCTCGAGTCATGGGCTAATCTTTACAAGGATTTTTACTTTTATTCTAAACAAAATGGATAACCCATCCGAAAGAAACAAAATAAATTTAAACAAACGATAGAAAAGAGAAGAAAGGAAAGTAAGAGGTACGAAAAGTGTACAAAAAAGGCACACCTGTAAGGCGTTGCAGTTCCTAGAGCAGTACCTAGAGCTCCCTGAAGAGTAGAAGGTGTGGCTGATCTAGGATAGAGAGAAAAGAGACAAAGACAAGCGGGGGAAGATTTGTGGGACTTTGATCTTAGAATTTTATAGCTTTCTTTCTGTTTTAGAGTTTTGGACTTGTGTGCCCGTCTTTATTTCCAAAACCTTATAATTGCAGTGGAAGTAATGAGAAGATCCCACTTTTATCTGATAAAGGTTCCCAATTATTTAAAGTTTTTCAGTTTTTACAACTTAAATGACTTTATTATAAGAACTCAAAGATAAATTTACATTGATCTTTATTCAGATTCAAAGATGGTTAAAACAAAGAAAGTGGTCGGACTTCTTCAAAGAAGCTGCCTACAAATTGGACTTGATTCACTCTCGGGTACTAACACTCTCCTTTTATGATGCCCTCGCATTTTCCAAGGTTGATCTTTCGAGTTTTCGGCGTTGTGGGCTTCTCTAACTTTTTCCTGAGCCGCCCTTTTTTGGTTTTAACCCGTGGAGCTTTTACTTTATTTTATTTTATTTTTCTCTCAAGGGTAATACTTTTTGAGCTGGTCTAAGTTGATCGGAGTAGAGAACGTGTTGCCATCTAGGTTTATGATGATTACTGCACCACTGGTCATGATAGTCTCAATCAAATACGGCCCAGCCCAGTTCAGCTTGAACTTACCCCCTAGATGAAAAATAGGAGTATTGATTTCCTTAAGAACTAAGTCACCTTCACTCAGATCCTGAGTCTTGACCTTTTTATTGAATGCTCTGCCTATCCTTCTTTGGTACCCTTGTATATGAATAGAGCTCGTAATCTCCTTTTGTCAAACAAGAGTAGCTCCTCCATCTGATTCCTCTACTATTTTGCTTTTGGGATGTTGACCTCAGCTACTACTTTCAATGAAGGGATTTTTACTTCAATGGGAAGTACAACTTCCATCCCATACACTAAGGAGTAAGGCGTGGTTCTTGTTGAAGTTGTAATCGACATCCTGTATCCCCACAGTGGAAACGGTAGCTGTTTTGGCTAATATTTATACGAGCTGATCATCTTTTACAGAATCTTTTTAATGTTCTTATTTGCCGCTTCAACTGCTCCATTGGTTTGCGGTCGGTATGGAGATGACTTATAGGCCACTATTCGGTATTCTTTGAAAAGATCCAAGACCTCACCTTGAAAGTGAGAACTGCTATCTGAGATAACCTCATAAGGAACTCCATATCGACGAATGATATTCTGCTTGATGAACTTGGCAGCATGGGAGGCTTTCAGCACTGAGTAGGAAGTAGCTTTTACTCATTTGGTGAAATAATCAATGGCCTCTAAAAATAATTCATGACCATTCGAGGCCTTCGGTGTTATTCTGCCAATCACATCGATTTTCCATACTAAGAATGGCCATGGCAACGTCAAGCTATACAGCTGCGATGGGGGAATACACATGAGGTTCGCATGGATCTGACACTTATGGCACCTTTGCACGGACTGGATGTAGTTTGTTTCCATTGTCATCCAGAAATACCCTTGCCGTAGGATCTTCTTGGCTAGCATATTTCCACACATTGAGGCCTGTAGACTCCAGTATGTATCCCTTTCATTAGTTCTCGATCTTCTTCACTGTTAACGCATAGCTTATTAACCCTAGAGTGCCCTTGTTTGTACATCTTTCATCCACAAATGACAAGCTGCACAGATAATCTCCTTATTGCTTGCTTATCCTTTTTTGTTGGCATATTTAGGGTATTCTCCATTTTTCACAAAATTTTGGGTGTCAAAGAACCAAGGGAGTTCGTCTGTGCTTTCTTCGATTGTTATTTTCATCTAATATGCAGGCTTTCTTTTCTTCTCAATTATAAGTAGCCTCATCCTAACTCCAGATGGTATGTCGATCATCGAAGCCAGAGTAGCCAGGGCGTCAGCAAACTTGTTCTAGAGACTTAGAACATGGGTGAAAACTACCAATTCAAAGCACGGAATCAACTTTTCAAGCTCTTGGTGGCAGAGAATTTGAGTTTCATCTTTAACCTTTCATTTCTCTTTTGGTTGTGAAACCACCAATGCCAAGTCTATAACGACTTTTAGTTTCTTTGCCCCTAGTTCTAGAGCTGCTTCTAACCCGGCTAAGCATGCTTCATTCTCAGCTTGGTTGTTGGTGACTTTGAAGTTGAGCTTTAGAGATAAAGGAACGTGTGATTCATCAAGGGTGACGAGAAGAGCTCTAATTCCATAGCCATACTGATTGGATGTACTCGGGTCGCTCCCTACTGAATTCTGACAAAATCGTTTAAAATATATCATTCTAACACTGTGTAATAATTCATAATTCAGATATCATTGAATTTACACTAGTTTTGCTAACAAACGTTGAAACTTTTAGTTGACGCTTGAATACCTGAAGGAAACGGTAGAGTGGAAAAGAAAGTTTTAAGTTACTTTTAGTTTTATTTCCATTTCTGTAATTTTTCATTTCAATTCTTGTATTTACATGTTTTAGTAAGATTGCATGCCAATATCATTGTTAGAAATTCTAGGGGTTTTGAAATGACTTACTGGGAATATTAAATGGAAATGATTCATTTTCAATGAAGAAGTTACTTTTGTTTCAAAATTCGGATGACTTAAATGTGTTTGTTTAAAAGAAAAAAAATTCAGTAAGCAAAATCCAAAATAAGGAACGGAAGATAAAGAAAGATAGAGACCTTTAGTGGATTTTGACTCATTAGCCGGTCACAAATGTCATATACGAAAATGGGTCGTGACAGATTCCCTAGTGAGGAACCCAAGGTGGTGCAGCAACTTGTGGTCCATTATGACCCTGATTATCATCCCAAAAATCCTTTCTGTTGTCATTCGGGTCCTCTTGCTACTCATTCATGCCTGGTAAGTGAGCTTGAATTGCCCGAATTTGTGTCTAGCACTGAATCTGAGGTTGTGTCTGCTATTCAATCACTCTCTGTATCTCAATAATTTCCCTCATCAGGGCTATCAAGTTCACTTCGTCATCTGCCATTTCTAACTATTTCGTAGTATGTTCAGATACCCTGTAGAGTCTTCCTATAGCCGACCTGGCCCAAATGCGTAAAT
This sequence comes from Heliamphora exappendiculata, assembly GCA_034768845.1. Classification (NCBI taxonomy): domain Eukaryota; kingdom Viridiplantae; phylum Streptophyta; class Magnoliopsida; order Ericales; family Sarraceniaceae; genus Heliamphora; species Heliamphora exappendiculata. The sequence continues at coordinate 63,598 of JAOTRH010186727.1, read as the reverse complement.
GATGCAGCTTTTCCAACTTAATGATCTAAAACTGAAACAAACCTAAAAACCTAAAACGGGAGAAGCAAGCATCTGTAGCTTCTCAGACAGAATGCTAACGAAAATGGTAAACTTTCTAAGCAAGGTACGATAAGCTGCTAGCATATACGATCAACAAAGCAAAAGAGTGCCTCGAGTGGGCCCAAACTGATAGAAAACCAGAAAGCACAACACAGTAACCAAAAACCCTGAAAAGAAAGCTGAAAAAATCCAACCAACACTATACAAGGGATCAAACAAATCCCCGGGAAAAAGGTTTAAACAAAGGTTCTACGAGAAAAACCAGATAGAACTCTGAGAAGAAAACCAAACAAAACCTTAAGCCAGAACCCGGACAAGGACCCAGGGGAAAAACTATCCTAAACTAACAAAGGTTTTAAGGAAACCACAAAGACCCAAGCAGAGTCCCAGGAGGAAAGAAAGCCTAAACAAAGCCGAGAGTGCTAAACCCACGGCCCAGGTAGAGCCCCGGGAGAGAGAAAGCTATCCTAAACCAATGAAGCGTTCTAAACCAACACCCTGGGAAAATCCCCAGGGAGAAGACCGAGATCCTAATACAAGCAAAGGTTAAAATTAAAATTGGGTAAAGACCTGAGAGGGAAACTATCCTAATCTAAACAAAGGTCTAAAGAAACTCGAGCAGAACCCCGGGAAGGAAGCTATTCTAAACCAAACAACTAAACAAAGGTCTTAAACATATACAAATAAAGCATCCAATTAAATTAAAACACATAAACCTATAGGTTTTGTGCCTAATGGGAGGTTCTAAGCTACTATATGCAGAAAAGGCCAATTTGGTCAATACTCTAGGTACCTTCTGAATATAGTCAAGAATATACCTCACATGCCAGGTGTAGTGCAAGGCATGATCAAACAGTATGCAATAACCCTTTTTGCAGCATCTATCAGAGCATGCGGCCAGAAGGCTTGCTTATTTCCCCAACATAGCCCCGATATAGTAAACTGACCAGGGTATTAGGTAAGCTAAGCAATGGCTGAGAACAATACAGGATGCATGCGAGGATGCAAGTGAGAAAGTAAAATGAAGAGCTAAAGATGCTTTCAAGTCTAGCCCTCCTTTTTGATTTTGTAAACTAGTCCCGAGTTGAGTGGCCAAAAAATATTGTGGCGCCAGGATTTTGGATTTTTGCAAAAATGAGAAATTCAAGAGTTATTTTAAAAACCTTTAACCCCTTGAAAACTACAAAAATTTGAAAGCCCTTTTATTGAAAAATGGAATCGCCACTTGATTTTTGAGAAAAATCAAGAAAAACAAAAAGGAGCCACTGATCTTTAAAACGTTAATAAGACAAAACAAGGGTTTGAGAACTAAGGTACGAATCGAGAAAGGTGTTAGGCACCTCTTTTGTCCATCCGTGAGGTTGGCTTCTACTAATCATCATTGGTTCTTAATTAGATTTTTTTAATGCATGCAAATACAAAAAGTGGAGGTAAAGAATGATCAAGCAAAATCAAGTAAGAAAATACATATTCTAAGTATATAAACGCATAACAAAGCATAAAAGAAAATCTAATTCCTAATCATATTGGATCTGTACCAAATGATACATGTTGAAAATCGCATGCGATAAACAAAGAATGAAATTATTAAAAGAAACTAATAAACCCTAATCATGTCAAAATGAAACTATAGTAAACACAATATAGGGTAAACAAATAAACCTTAATCATGTCAAAATTAAATTATGGTAAACGCAATATAAGGTAAACAAATGAGTAAGACTCAGAGAAATAACACAAACTACATACTGGACATCACATAATATCGACAGAATACTGTAACAGTAAAATTAAGCTATTGAAAAGGAAAAAGATTGCAGTCGAAACATTTGAATGTTGCGATCGCAAGGAAAAATGGGGCCAAGTGCACGGGCGCAAGGATTAATGTTGCGAGTGTGAGGATGTAAGTGTCAGAATGTTGCGTCTGCAACATTGATTACTCCGACCGCAAGGTATTTAGGCATTGTTTGATGAATTTTAAAGAAACATCGTATTAAGTGTGAACATGCGATGTGTGAATTCGAATATGAAACAGAATTACAAAAAAAGAAATAGATTACACCTACTTCAATCAAAAACACAATTAAAGCATGAATAATTTGATACAAACTAAAATTTTAGAATTAGGCATGTTAACAATGTAATCAAAAGCAATAAAATCAGACTATGACTACTTCAATAAAAAATACAATTAAAGCATGAATAATTTGATACTAACAAAAATTTTAGAATTAGGCATGCTAATAATGTAACCAAAATCAATAAAACTTAACGATGACAAACTAAAGAATAATCATGAAAATCATAAATTGAAATACAAAAATTAATTCGACCTCTCCGCGGGGGTAGAAAATTTGGAGAGGAAAATGTCAAGGTTTGTACAAGTGTATCTAAAATGTGATAATCTAGGTGTGTCCTCAAATTATAGGATGCAATGATCGTCTGTTCGAACATCGGGAATGCTTCCAATTCTAGTACTCGGAAAGGACAGTAGTACGGGTCGGGGTGTGAGTAAATCGACTGGCCGAGTGTCAACGTCGATAATTCGTCCTCTAAACATCTTATCGAAAGTACATTTATATAGAAAATGCCACCCAATGAGATGATGACACGTCCCAAGCTTAGAATATTCCTACGAAAGTTGTAGTCGCGGCCTTTGAAGGTTGCAACCACGAGGTTGATTGTTGCGACTGTGAGGTTGTTAAGAGTTTTCAAAGGTTTCATGTTAAGGTCGTGACAATCAGGGCTACGGTCGCAGGGTTCAAAGGTTGCGGGTGCAACTATTTGGGGCCAGTAAATAACTCGGTTGCGAGGTTCAAATGGTTGCGGCCTCAAGGTTCAAAAGTTGTGATCTCACAGATTGATTTCACGAAGTACTGGATTTGAATTATTTTTCGGTAATCATTTAAAGACTTTGTGCATCATCCCACTTGGTTTTCATCATTGGATTCACCCAGATAAACCTAAGATTTGGCGATGTCAAATCAGGGAGTCTACAGTTAAGTAGTTACAATTTTTAGAATTTATTGTTACTAATTTAATTTGTCTACTTTTTGTAAATTTCTTGCTGTGTTATTTTGGATTATTGCAATAATGGCAACCAAAATTTATAGCAGTCGGACTGTGGTCCCTATAACTTCTAACGACTTCTGTTCCCGTCCCTACTAGTAGTGGGACAACTACTAATCCTGCCCCTATTCTTGCCACAGTTCCGAGGAACCATGGAGAAAAGCCAAAAAAATTCATCAATGTGGAGAGGCATCATAGACATATAGGTGTCCAAATGGTCTAGAGGGTCAGAGGTTCCATCAAGAATATCTAATTGGGGCATTTTAAACTTGAGAGGAAAATGTTCCATTATGATAGCCTCCTTGAATAGTGATTCTGTCACGCCCCCAAAACTAAAGAATTTCTACAACAAGAAACCTTCATACAAACCATCATAAAGAATACGGCCTTATGGCCTTACAACCCTTGAAATATAAATACAACACAAGGTCATACATAAACTCAAAAATGGGAAATGTAAAATAACACCTCGCCCCTTGCCACTAAACCATTGAATCGCCTTCGATACTTGAAACAGGTGTTAAACAAACACCGTGAGCTAAGGCTCAACAGGATATGGCTACACAAGAATAGATGCAAGATATGTAAAAAGAGGAAATTTAAGCCATCATGATTATACTTAAGAAATTTTTTAACGAACTATCAAAAAATCTTAAGAATACATTTTCCCTCATGGTTTGCCATGACCAAAAATAAACTTTCACTCTCTACCGATTCCCAATGTGTGCCATCGCTCATTCTACCATGAACTTACTAAACACCACAGTCATAGGCCAAGATCTCATACAACCAAAAACGCCACACGATTATTCTTACCATAAAGGTTAATACCGACTCAAAACTCAATATACCACTTGGGCTAACCTGCCACACAGGTCACATATACCATATAGGATAGCCAAAAGGAAGTGTCACATTGTAAAATAACTTCACAATTTTAACATTTTCACACTGGTTAATCAACTGACCATTTTACATGGTTAACATTGCCACACAGGTGAAACGTGCCACACAGGCTACATACGCCACACTGGCCAATTAAGTAACTATTTCACATGGTTAACAGTGCCACACAGGCTAAATATGCTACACAGGCTCACATCCCACACAAGCTAAATAGATAATCATTTCACATGGTTAATAATGCCACACAAGCTCACATGCCACACCGGCTAAATAGATAACCATTTCACATGGTTAATAATGCCACACAAGCTACACATTCCATAGAAAAGGATTTAAGAACAAGAAAAAGTGCCCCAAGAAGACAAGCTCAAGGTTAAAAGTCAACAAAACTAACATAGATGCCCAAAGGTCAAAAAGACATCACTTTGGTCACAACTTAAGGCCCCAAAGACCCGACACCATGAGGTCAAAAAGTGGCAACTCACATAAGTATCCCAAAGTATGAGGAATATAAGAAAAAGGTCCAACGTTAATAAAAATAATGTTTTTCGTGAAGTTCAGCCAAAAACATGTGACAAATGGTCAATGAAAACAAATATACCTTCACTATTTAGCTCATAACTATTTCTACAAAAATACTTTTGATGTGAGGTTAAAACTATTGGAAAGAAGACTTTCGAGGCTTCAATATGAGTACAAGAATGACCCAATTCGGAGTATGTATTGTGAAGATACACTTATTTAAAAAACATATTTTTAACTAGCGAAAATATCGCTCGAAGACCGAAGCGATCCATCGGGTGGTCTGGCCTGCAACAAGAAGCGGAGACTAACCCAGGATCGCCCGATAGACTGCTCGAGTGCTCCTTCGAGTTGTCCTTCTCCAAAATTAATTTTTTTACTAGATTTTGAAGTCAACACCCATCCAAACCGATCCAAACCCATTTTCATGCAAAACAAAGGTACTAGAGCCTTGGAAAAACATAGGATTTGATAGGAAAGAAATCCAAAACCTTTTAAGTACAAGGATTTAACATAAACATTTATCAAACTTAATGATTTCACAAAGATAACTAGGATTCCAAATGATTAACATCTAATTAACATTTCAAGCCCGCAACAAGGATTTCACAAAATCAATTACCCATCACACTCCCCACACCAATCAAAAGAATCAATTAAAGGATTTCATAAAAGGATTTAGAAGCTCAAATAATTAACCCGGTTAAGCCATGTTTTTCAACACGCATCCCCATACGTCAACCCGATTAACTCAAATAATCTATCAATTTCTCCTTTTAACTCAAGTATAAGTTAAACCAAAGCCTCATTCCTCTATCCCTAACTAGGGTTTTCAAAATCTATAACAAGATTCAACACGAATAAATCCCCAACTCTAGATAACTCATCAATTTTCCCAAATCACCAAATATTTTCTTCCAAATACCAACCCTCAAGATTTTAAGAACTATAGTGTCAAGAAAAAGAGGGGTTTCATGTTATTTTTCATCAATAAATGAAATTAACCACATATCCGACCTATCTATTCAAGATTAGTCGAGATCCTACCTTTTGGGTTAAAAACCTGAAGCTTTAACTGAACCTAACATCCGCAGGAGGACTCAAACTCGCCAAATCAAAATTTCACTTGGTTGAAAATGTTGCCCTCATCAAGTAGATTGATTCTTCGTGTCTGTAGCATCGTCGAAATCCAAGTATAACGGCTCCAAAATTGGGAGGAAGCTAAAAGAGCTCAAAATCTCCAATAATGGAGACTTTGGAGAGAGACAAAGATGAAGGAGAGAGATGGTGGAGGGAATGGCAAGTGGGGAGGGGTGTCTTGGGGCTTGGGAAAGCTTATGTTGGAAGACAAAGTGGGTGGGGTCCACTCCCACTCACTCACAAACCCAAATTTTCAAATTTTAATACAAAGATGTATTTTTTATCCACATATATGCATCGGTAATATTAAAATTAATATTTTTAATTTTTCATTATATCAAAATTAATTTCTCAAAAATTACCAAATTTTAAAAAGTATTCCCGATTTAAAATTTACGGGTCTCCACGCACACCGGTGAATCCACCCAAAACTCAACCGGGAGTTACTGGACCCACTGGCTCCTACCCATATGATAATCTACATATGTTTAGCAATTTATAATTAACTAAGGTCAATTAATACACAAATTATATTATTTGTTAAATTAAAAGGGATCCGGGTCTCACTACTCTCCCTCACTTAAAAAATTTTGTCCATGAAATTCAACACATTCTTGAATCAACATTTTTTCCATATACTATCAATGATCTCAAAACCAAGACACCGAAGGGTCTTTCAACGGTAAAGATGCCACTGCACCTCCGTACCCAAGAATAACATACTATCGCCCAAACACTCACCCAAACACATTCCCAAGAATCAAACATCCACCGACTGTCTTCGCAAGAAAGATCTCACCAAGCTTAAGGTTATCCAAACGTCATTAAACTAAGATTCCATCCACACCACCAACTACCGGGTCATACCCTTCTTCGAATGTCCCCAATCCAAAGTGATCAATTACCTAATGCAAGGCCAAATTACAACTGAAACCGATTTCAAATACATTTTACTCTTATTCACCTCACCCAAGGTTTCTACTTAGTATACCATGCAACCAGCTCATCTCCGTCCCAACACACATACCTGGGATTACTTTTGTACACTAAAACAAACGTCGTCGAACCTTGACTATTCACAGGGAGTCACACACATCCCACTTTACACAAAATCAAAACCTCGTTTGAGTCCACCCAATCAACTGATGATGACAAAACCCCAAGCCACATCATCACTAGACATACATCTATTGCACTAACACTGAAGCATACTCATTCGGCAAAGATGGCTAATAAACCTCGGCTAAAACCGCCCAAGGTCAAGTATAAAACACCATATAACATGACTCGCACAGTACTGCTTTGCTCCATTTAGCACACAAGCTCAATCACTAAATCTCTCAACATACTCATAGCAATGACACAACCAAAATTATCATTCATCTCGCTGAGACTAATAGGGTAATAGTACCCCCCTCAAACTCATCAAAGGTAAGCTTTATGCACCTTCACAAAAGAACACCTTCTCTTCGCAACACGATGCTTGCGCTCTACTCTAGGCAATAAGTTGAATCTGAGGGTTCACGTCAACGGAGGGTCTTCAAACACAAACTTCACAAAAACAAAATGACTCTTAACACCAACAAGGTGCAAACTGGTATTTTGAAAGTACTATCCGACATTCAAAAAGTGAATGACACCCACACGGGTACTTCACACAAAACTTTACCTCTAGTGTTAAGTCACACAACCCAAACACCCATCTACCCACCGTTACGGGCACGAGTTCTGCACTTCAACACTAACTCCTTACACCTCTCAAGCACCTAAATCAATAGGGGAAAGAAAACAAACTCTCACCAAGGAACCAACAGGACAAGTCTTGGATTCTCACGACCAAGGTGGCACTGATCCACAAGGCACAACAAAACTACCAAATTAAGAATCAATCATAGGATCTCAACGTTCCCACTAAAAAGGGTGAAACAACTCAAAACCAACTATCTCTCTCCAGAGGAATCAAGAGGTCAAGTACTAACTTCCTCTTAGCATAATTACATCCTAGGGCAATTATTAAACGTTCGGTTCACCAAACACTACACTTCCATATTTTGGACATCACCGTACTTCATCGTTCCAAACATTATTAAACACATCAAAACAAGCGCACCACTCGCCACACTTAACCCTCAAACTCAAGCTCCACTCATATATACTAAATACCTTGTAACTACAAGGACAACAATTAGAACCTCTCACTTACTCCCATGAAATCCTCAAAGAAGTTATAATCATCATGCACCTGAACTACAATTGCTAATTAACATACATGTCATAGAATTAGAACTTCCTCAATCATTACCATACACCTCTCGAATTCCCACAACGTAACTTGCTTTTAAAGCAACAAGGCATCACAACGACCACCATAAACACCTCACAAAGCAAGGGATACCCCCAAAATCAATTAAGTTCAATGTTTAAAATGTTTAAGTCGATGATTATTACATTTCTATCCACTATGTTCCTGTCTATACCACATTCCTCAGTATACAGTCTTAAACATAGCACGTAAATAAGTTCTACCAAGCACACTATCAATTGACACAACATACGAGAATAAATCAATTGCAATCAACAATAACTAAGTCGCATTCCCATGAGATATTACCCACCCTGATGAACTTCCATAGACCTCCCTTTAGAAACAACATTGATCAGACGTGCTTCCAATCGGATCTCCATGTAGGTCACCAAATTCTAACACAATATCCCCAAAGTTAACTCCATACCCAAATAAACACATAACTTATTCGTTATACATCATGCCATCCAACTAATATATGTATATACTAAAGATCTAACATATAACATGTTAATTCACTCAAGTTATAGCAACTGTCATGCACATATACTATAAACATGCAACATAACACCTAAATTTCACGGTCTAAGGTGTTCAAACCTAAGGCCCTTCACTAAGGCACACTAGTCTACGCATCTCCAACACATAATACAAACATCTCATGGTGGCGTAGCCATTTTCCACGACTCAAAGGTATTTGAGGCTAGAGATATGATACCAATCTATCATGCCCCCAAAACCAAAGAATTTCTACAAGAAGAAACCTTCATACAAACCATCAGAAAGGCTATGGCCTTATGGCCTTACAACCATTGAAATATAAATACAACACAAGGTCATATAAAAACTCAAAAACTGGGAATGTGAAACAACACCTGGCCCTTTCCACTAAACTATTGAATTGCCTCTAATACCTAAAGCAG
>JAOTRH010186727.1:0-54573 GCA_034768845.1 Heliamphora exappendiculata | reverse complement strand
GTGTTAAACAAACACCGTGAGCTAAGGCTCAATAGGATATGACTACACAAGAATAGATGCAAGATATGTAAAAAGGGAAATTGCCTCTAATTTCTACTCAAAGGTATGTATTTGATACCAATCTATCATGCCCCCAAAACCAAAGAATTTCTACAAGAAAAAACCTTCATACAAACCATCAGAAAGACTATGGCCTTATGGCCTTACAACCATTGAAATATAAATACAACACAAGGTCATATAAAAACTCAAAAACTGGGAAAGTGAAACAACACCTGGCCCTTGCCACTAAACCATCAAATTGCCTCTAATACCTAAAGCAGGTGTTAAACAAACACCGTGAGCTAAGGCTCAATAGGATATGACTACACAAGAATAGATGCAAGATATGTAAAAAGGGGATATTTAAGCCATCATGATGATACTTAAGAAATTTTTTAACGAACTATCGAAAACTTTAAAGAATAAATTTTTCCTCGTGGTTTGCCATGACCAAAAATAAACTTTCACTCTCTACCGATTCCCAATGTGTTCCACTTCTCATTCTACCACGAACTTACTAAACACATTAGTCATAGGCAAAGATCTCATACAACCAAGAATGCCACACGGTTAATCTTTCCACAAAGGATAATACCAACTCATAACTCATTATGCCATTTGGGTTAACCCGCCACACAAGTCACATATGGCATATAGGCTAGCCAAAAGGAAGTATCACATTTTTAAATAATTTCACATTTTTAACACTTTCACACATGTTAATTTATTGGCCATTTCACATGGTTAACGTTGCCACACTGGCGAAACGTGCCACACACGCTACATATGCCACACCGGCCAATCAAGTAACTATTTCACATGACTAATAGTACCACACAGGCTAGATGTGTCACATAGGCTCACATGCCACACAGGCAAAATAGATAACCATTTCACATGGTTAACAATGCCACACAGGCTCGCCACACAGGCTAAATAGATAACCATTTCACATGGTTAACAATGCCACACAGGCTCACATGCCACACATGCTAAATAGATAATCATTTCACATGGGTAACAATGCTACACAAGCTACACATGCCACACAGGCTCACATTCCACACAGGCTAAATAGATACCATTTCACATGATTAATAATGCCACACATGCTACACATTCCATAAATATACACTCATCTACCTGAATCCAAACCACATTATTCATTTTTAGGCCCCACATATCCGTATATTCCATTCAAAGCTATGGGAGGTATAGAAAGATTCATAAACAAGGAAAAGTGCAATAAGAAGACAAGGTCAAGGTTAAAGGTCAACAAAACTTACGTGGATGCCCAATGGTTAAAACGGCATAACTCTGGTCAGGACTTGAAGCCCCAAACACCAGGCACCATGAGGTCCAATATTGAAAACTCACACTAGTATCACAAAGTATGAGGAATATAAGAAAAATGTCTAACGTTAATAAAACTAATGTTTTCAATGATGTTCAGCCAAAAATATGTGAAAAACGGTCAATGAAAAAAAATATACCTTCACTATTTTGGCCGTAACTATTTCTACAAAAAGTATTTTGATGTGAGGTTAGAACCATTGGAAAGAAGACTTTCGGGGCTTCAATTGGAGTACAAGAATGACCTGATTCGGAGTTCGTATGGAGAAGGTACACTGATTTAAAATAAATATTTTTAACAAACAAAAAAGACCACTGGATAGACCGCTCAAGCAGTCTGTCGAGCGGTCTGGCCTACAACGAGAAGCTGAGACCAACCCAGGACCGCCCGATAGACCGCTTTAGTGGTCTTTCGAGCTGTCCTACACCAAAATTGATTTTTTATTAGATTTTGAAGCCAACACCCATCCAAACCCATTTTTATGCAAAGAGAAGGTACTAGAGCCTGGGAAAAACATAGGATTTGATAGGAAAGAAATCTAAAACCTCCAAGTACAAGGATTTAACACAAACATTTATCAAGCTTAATAATTTCACCAAGATAATTAGGATTTCAAATGACTAAAATCTAATTAACATTTCAAGCCCCCAACAAGGATTTCATAAAATCAATTACCCATCACACTCGTCACACCAATCAAAAGAATCAATTGAAGAATTTCATCAAGGGATTTAGAAGCTCAAACAAATAACCCGGTTAAGCCAAGTTTTTCAATACGCATCCCCTTACCTCAATCTGATTAACTCAAATAATCTCTCAATTTCTCATTTTAACTCAATCATAAGCTAAACCCAAACTCATTCTTATATCCCTAACTCGGGTTTTCAAAATCTAAAACAAGATTCAACACAAATCAACCCCCAACTCCGGATAACTCATCCATTTTCACAAATCACCAAGTATTTTCTTCGAAATACCAATCCTCAAGATTTTAAGAACTCAGGTTTCAAGGAAAAGTGGAGTTTCATGTTATTTTTCATCAACAAATGAAATTAATCACATATCCGAGCAATCTATTCAAGATTAGTCGAGATTTGACCTTTTGGGTTAAAAATTCAAAGCTTGAACTGAACCCGACATCTACGGGAGGACCCAAACTTGCCAAATCAAAACTTCACTTAGTTGAAAATGTTGCCTTCGTGGAATCGATCGATTCTTCGTCTCTATGGCGTCGTCAAAATCTAAGTCTAAGGGCTCCAAAGTTGGGAGGAAGTTAAGAGAGCTCAAAATCTCCAACAATGGAAACTTTAGAGAAAGGCAAAGATGATGGAGAGAGAGGGGAGCATAAATTAATGGCCTAACAAGGCTTCGATGACCGTTTTGATGATAACAAATCTTAGTATCTAATTTTGCAAATTGAGTTTACAGGAAAAATACAATTAGCACAATTAAATACACAGAATGGAAGCCATGACGCAAATTTCAAATACTTCGGCAACGCGCTTTTGGAACAAGGCAAAGGTTGAAGAATTGAAGAATGTCAGTTGTATCATTTTTTAGGACTTATGTAAATTCACATGTCTCATGGATATATTTCTTTGATGCTCATAGGATTTCTAAAAATACCTAAAAAATATTTTCTAAAACAAGAAGTGATCAAATCTTTTGAAAAAACAAAAGTTCTGGAGTTTTTGAATATACAGTCGACTAAAGTATGGCTCAGGCGACTGAATCTGATTTTCCAAAATGAGAAAACTTGAATAAAAGCAGTCCAGTCGACTGACCAAACAGTCCATCCAACAAACTTGTGGTTCAGTCAACTGAATGGGTTAATCTAGTCAACTGAACAGGCTAAATTTTGAATTTTGTGCTGAAACGACTAGTTTGACATTGTCATGTTTAGCCCAACGGCTAGTCCAGGATTGAGGTCTATAAATAGAGCCTTTGAGCTCTAGTTTTATTCATTAAAAGCCTCTCAAACATTCTCACTTATACACTCTATTTGTGCTTAAATTTCTTGAGTTTTTCAATCAATTTTTGAGAGAAAAGATTTTTAGTTTTCTCTTTGAGTTTCATTGATATATTCTTTGAGAAGTGAGTTGGAGCTTTCATTTCTTGTACTCATATGCTCAGTATTGGAGCATTCCTTTGTACACTTTCTTGTTACGCTATTGTTCTTGAGAAAGGTGTATCTCAAAGAGGTTAATCCGCCTACAAGGATTGGAATACTTGATAAGGGTACATTCTCAAGAGAGGTTACTCTGTCTAGACTAAGAAGAGAGGCTGCTCCCCGTATTAAAGGAGGAATAATGAGAAATTCTCATAGCGGTTGACTTGAGGTAAGGACGTAGGCCGTTGCGCTGAACCATGTAAAAATTGTGATGTCGTATTTCTATCTCGCTTTACTTTTTTTTTTCATTATAATCTTGTTGGTTACTTTTGCTTCACACTTATTTACACTTATATCATTTACTTGTATTTTAAATCTCAAACAAGAAAAGTTTTAAATCTTGTAATATTGTGAATTAAAATTAAGATACACTTGCACTTTAATCTTCAAATAAGAAAATTTTTTTTGTTGTGAATTAAAATCTAACCTTACATTTTAAATCCTCAAACAAAGAAGTTTTAAATCTTGTTTATAAGTGAATTAAAATCTACACTTGTGTTAATATTTAAATAATTTTTTTAATATCCAATTCACCCCCCTCTTGGGATTACACATTTACTATCAATTAGTATTAGAGCTAATCACATTATTCTTAACTAGTTTTTATGAAAAAGATCTATGGCAGGCATTGGTATATCCCCTTTTGGAGAGGATCATTCCTCTACAAGGCCTCCAATCTTCTGTGGTGTTAACTACATCTTTTGGAAGCAAAGAATGAGAATTTTTATTCAAACCATGGATTGGAGGGCTTGGAGAGTGATCGTGCAAGGTAATTTTACTCCAACTAAAACTGTAGAAGGTAAAGAAGTTCCTAAACTTGAAGAAGAAATAAATGAAAACGATATGAAGCAACTTCAAATAAACTCTAGTGCTATGAATGCATTATATTGTGCTTTAGATGCTAACGAATATAATCGCATAATGACATGTAAAAGTGCAAAAGAAATATAGAAAAAATTAGAAATTACTTATAATGACACAAGAGATCTTAAAGACTCTAGGATTGATAAACTAATTAGTGAGTATGAAAGCTTTAAGATGAATGATGATGAAACTATATCTAGCATGTACACTCGCTTTACATACATTATCAACTCTCTTAATGCACTTGCAAAAACTTACCAATCTTATGAGCTTTTAAAAAAAGTACTTAAAGCCTTGCCACCTATATGGGAAGCTAGGGATACAGCCATCTCCGAGGCAAAAAATCTATAGCTGATGACCTTGGATGAGCTTATTAGATCAATGCTGACATACGAGCTCAAGATAATTGAAAGAGTCAACAAGCAAAACAAGGTCAAAAAGTCCATTGCCCTCAAAGCTTTAAAAGAGAGTTCCAGTGATGAAGAGAACGAGGAAATCAATGATGATGGCATGGCTCTTATTACAAGAAGATTTTGAAAATTCCTCAAAAGAGACAAAAAGTTCTCAAGAAGATTCCGAGGCACAAAATTCGACAAAGGAGATTCAAGCAAACGAGACTTCAAGAAAGAACTACTCTTCTACTATAACTACAACAAAACTAGGCACATGAGGCCGGAATGTCCTTTACTTAAAAAGGACTCAAAGAAGAAAAAGAAGGTTATGAAATAAACCACATGGGATGACTTAGATTTAAACGAGTCAAGAAATAACTCAAGTGACGACGAAATGGCCAACTTCTGCTTGATGGCAAGTATAGACGAAGAGGTAAATTCACACTCTAACTTATGCAATGAATCTAGTTCCTGTTACTCTATTCCATCTTATGATGAACTTTAAAATGAATTATTTAACTTACATAAGAGTTTTTTGAAATTGGAAAAGAAAAATATAAAATTGAAAAATAAAAATAAAAACTTTTCTAAAGAAATTGATGAATTGAAAATTTTAAGTGAGAATGCTAAAAATGAAAAAGAAAATATGTCCAAAGAACATACTTTGCAAATTGAATCCTTGGAAAAAGAAAAACTTATTTTAAAAGTTAAATTTGATAAATTAACAAAATTTTTTGAAAATGAGATTTCTAATTTAACAAAAGAAAATGATTTCCTAAGAAAGAACTCAAGAACTTAAAAGGTAAAAAAATTAAAAATGATGTTTCTTGTGAATTAAAAAGAAAAGTGAAAGATTATTCAAAAATTATCTACAATTTCACAAATGGAAAAGAAAATTTTAAAAAACTCTTAGGAGAACAAAGAAGATCATTGAATAAAAAAGGAATTCGCTACAATAGAGAAGTAAAACTTAAATTCAAAAATTATTTTGTAAAAGAATCAAAGAACTTTTCATATTCATATCCAAGAAATAACTATGAAGATGTAATTTGTTTTCAATGCAAGAAAAAAGGGGCACATTAAATTTGATTGCCCACTAAAAAAAAATAATGGTGTCTCAAAAATAGTTTGGAGAGTTAAAAACACTAATCCTATAGGACTCAAATAGATTTGGGTACCAAAGAAAATCATTTAAACTATCTTGTAGGTATGCTGGAGATCCTCCGCATCAAAAGAAAGATGGTACTTGGATAGCGGATGCTCAAGGCATATGACATGCGACAAATCAAAATTCTTAAGCATAATACCTAAGGATGGAGGTTATGTAACCTTTAGAGACAACGAAAAAGGTAAAATCATTGGTATAGGTAAGGTCGGTAAGGAATCATCCCTATCCATTGATAATGTACTTTTAGTTGATGGTCTTAAACATAATCTTCTTAGTATATGTCAACTATGTGATAAAAGTTATAGTGTAAAATTTTTGCATGACACTTGTGTTGTTGAAAACAAAGAAAATAATAAGGTTTTATTTATTGCAAAATGATCTGAAAATATTTACACTATTGATTTTGAAAATCTAAATTCTCAAAATGTTAAATGCTTTTCTGCCATGAATGAAACTAGTTAGTTATGGCATAGGAGGCTAGGTCATGCTAGCATGGATCTCCTATTCAAACATGTTAAAAAAGATTTGGTTAAAGGCTTGGCTAAAACTAAATTTATCAAAGACAAATTTGTGATGCTTGCCAATTTGGTAAGCAAGCAAAAAGAAGTTTCAAGAAATTTCTACAAATAGGCCACTACAATTACTTCATCTTGATTTATTTGGTTCGATGAAACCTCAAAGTCTTGGAGAAAAAGTATACTATTTTGTTATAGTTGATGATTTTTTGAGGTATACGTGGGTGTTATTTATTGCATTAAAAGTTGAAGTATATCATGTATTTGCCAAACTACGTAGAAAAATTCAAAATGAAAAGGGTTATTCTATTCTACACATTCGTAGTGATATAGGAGGAGAGTTTAAAAATAAAGATGTTGAAAAATTTTATGACGAAAATAAAAATTTTTGTAATTTTTTTGCACCTCAAACTCCTCAACAAAATGAGATTGTTGAGAGAAAAAATAGATCTTTACAATAAATGGCATGGACCATGCTAAATGAACATAAAATTTCTATATATTTTTGGGTCGAGGCAGTAAATACTGCTTGCTATGTAATCAACCGAGTTTTTATAGTATATCATTTAAAAAAAAGTCCTTACGAACTATGAAATGGTAGAAAGCCCAATATTTATTATTTTCATTTCTTTGGATGTAAATGTTTCATTTTAAATGACAAAGATGAATTAGAAAATTTTGAATCTAAATCTGATGAAAGAATTTTTCTTAGGTATGCTACAAATAGCAAAGCTTATAGGGTCAATAATAAAATATATATGTCATTAGTCGAATCAATTCATATAACTTGTGATGAAGCTAACCCTTTCTCTTCTAAGATTCTAGATGATGATGATCTAGATATCAACAAAGGAATAGAAGAAATGCAAATCAAAGAGGACAAAGGCAAAAGTATTGAGGATCATGAACCTCAAGATCAAAATGAACATAAAGACTTACCAAAAGAATGAAAGACAGTGAATGATCACCATATGGATCAAATCATAGGTGAACCTTCACGAGGGGTAAGTATTCGATCTTCTTTGAAAAACATTTGTGATCTTCTTACCTTTCTCTCACAAGAAAAACCTAAAAATATAAATGATGCACTAGAAGATGAATCTTGGATAATAGCCATGCAAGAAGAATTAAACCAATTCGAAAGAAATAAAGTTTTGAATTTAATTCCTAGGTCTAAAGATAATACAATAATTAGAACTAAATGGGAATTTGAAAATAAAAAGGATAAAAACAGTATTGTTGTTTGTAACAAGGCTAGGTTAGTTACACAAGGCTATAATCAAGAATAAGGAATTGACTTTGAAGAAACTTATGCACTTGTAGCTAGGATGGAAGCCACTCGCATGTTATTAGCATATGCATCCTTAAGGAATTTTAAACTGTTTCAAATGGATGTAAAAAGTGATTTTCTAAATGATTTTATAAATGAGGAAGTGTATGTTGAACAACCACCTGATTTTGAAAATTATCATTACCCAAATCATGTATTCAAACTAACAAACCTTTGTATGGTTTAAAGCAAGTTCCTTGAGCTTGGTATGAAAGACTAAGTAATTTTTTCTTAGAAAATAGTTTTACAAGAGGAAAGATTGATACAACATTATTCATCAAAACAAACAAAGAAGATATGCTTATTGTGCAAATATACGTAGACGATATTATTTTTGGTGCTACTATTGAAAATTTGTGCAAGAAATTTTCTATGTGTATGCAAAAAGAGTTTGAGATGAGTATGATGGGAGAGCTCACATTCTTCCTTGGACTCTAAATCAAACAAGCAAAGAATGGAACCTTCATCAACCGATCAAAGTATGTACGAGAATTGCTCAAACGTTTTAACATGGAAGACGAAAAAGTTTTGGGAACTCCAATGAGTCCCTCAACCAAACTTGACAAAGATGAGCAAGGAAAACCGGTAGACACTAAGCTCTACCGAGGTATGATTGGTAGTTTATTATATTTAACTGCAAATAAACTAGATATAATGTTTAGTGTGTGTATGTGTGCGTGATATCAAGCATGTCCTAAAGAATTACACTTAACCGCTGTAAAAAGAATTCTAAGATATTTAATTGGCACCATAGATATAGGCTTATGATATCCTAAATTTACTTCCTTTGAAATGATTAATTATTCAGATGCAAATTTTTCTGGTTGCACAATTGACCGCAAAAGACATAGTGGCACTTGTCATTTCCTAGGAAAATCACTTGTTTCATGGTTTTCCAAGAAACAAAATTCTGTAGCCTTATCTATCGCTGAAGCCGAATGTGGCTGTTTGTAGTTGTTGTGCACAAATTCTTTATATGAAACAACAACTTCAAGATTTTAAATTAAATTATGATGTTGTGGCAATAAAGTGTGATAATACTAGTGCAATAAACATTTCAAAAAATTCAATTTTACATTCACGAACAAAGCACGATGAGATAAGACACCACTTTCTTCGTGATCATGTGCAAAAAGGTGATATATTTTTAGAATTTGTATGCACTAGTGAACAATGGGTTGATATTTTTACTAAACCTCTGAATAAAGATCAGTTTACATTATGTGAGACCCTGACTCGTTTTCTTTTTTGGTATTTTTTGACGCGCGTTTTGTGTTTATGTGATAGCATGTTTTTACGTGTTTTGATAAATGATCGATCTTAGATATGCGTGCGGGATAGGTCCTGGGGTCGTGAGATGTTGTGGTACGAATTTTAAAAAATTCAAATAAAAAAAGATATTTAGAGGCTTATAAATATCTGGAGTTAGATATTTTCATGAAGATATTTTTTAAAATTTCTCTAGTATGTTTTCCGTTTTCTCTCTGCCTTCTCTCTAAGTTCTCGGGGGTATAGGGCTCGATTTTTGACGATCCAATAGCGGATCCTTGCTATTGGCATGATGAGCTACGCGTTCATCCGGACGGAATTCCATTCCAACGAAGCTCGATTTTGCACGTGGTTCGAGACGTTAAGTTTTTAACTCACCGAGGTAGGATCATAGACTCTCATGTCTTATAAGGGTGCTACGTGTTATCGTGCGTGTTTTTATCGATTAAAAATGCATGAAAAGGTGAATTATGTGTTGAATAAATTGGGTTTTAGGTTTTAAAACCATTTTTGGTTGGTTTTGGTTGGATGGAATTGGAGTTTAAGGGTTTCTTTCGAGGTTTGGGTGGGAGTCTTGGGCTTGTGTATGTTCGAGGAGGTTGAAAGAAAGTTTAGTTGCATCGATTTTGAGTTTGAAAGGTTGTTGGATGGTTGTGGGATGGTTTGAGGCTTCAAAATTTTCCAAACGGTCAGTTTCTGGCATAGGACCGCTTGAGGGACCGCTCAAGCAGTATAGGGGTGTTCTCGGCTTCTTGTTGCAGGCTTGACCGCTCGAATGGTCTAACCCGTGGTCTTTTTTCGCTGGTTCAAAATTTATTTTTCAAATCGATGTATCTCCCTCATTCGGACTCGAAATTGGGTCATTTTTGTATTCAAATTGAAGCCCCTAAAGTCTTCTTTCCAATGGACCTCACTCATCTTAAAATTATTTTTGTAGAAAAAGTTATGATCAAAAGAGTGAAGGTATGTCAAGATTTTCAAATCGTTTTTCACCCCTTTTTGGCCGAATGTTTGGAAAAAGGTTATTTTTCATCTTGGTTGGTCGTGTTGGGTGTGTCAGAGTTTGTGTTGGCTGTGTTGGGCATGTGTGGGTTTGTGTTGGCCGTGTTGGGCGTGTGTGGGTTCGTGTTTGCTGTGTTGGACATGTGTGAGTCCGTTTTCGTCATGTTTGGGCCTTGGGAGTTTGTTGTTATTTGTTATTGGTGGTTGGGTTTTGGTTTTCGATTAGCGTCCTATGGTTTTCAATTGATTAATTTATGGAAATTAGTCAATTCAAATACTTGTGGATTCTTTTTGGGGTTCTCTTTGTTGTGTGATGGTTTCGGGAGTCGTGTCGTCGCCTCGACTATTTGTTTATGTGCTTCCTTGGGTGACGTGCATGGTTAGATTGCGGGTTTTTGGTACACGGTTGTGTGCGTGGTGGTTCGTGCATCATTGCATGCAGGCGCTTGGTTTCGATTCCTGGTTTGACTTTTCTCTCAGCGTTAACCGCTCGGGCGGTGGTTGAGCGCTTGAGCGGGGAGGTGCCAGAGTGTTGGGTCGGTGGTTGACCGCTCGAGCGATGGTTGTGCGCTCGAGCGGGATTGTGGCAGTGTGCTATGTCGGTTGGGGATCGTTTGAACGATGCTGGCCTTCGGGTTAGATTTTGGTTCTGTGGGTCGTTGGCTATCCATGTGAGTGGATGTCGGGTTGTTTGACAGGTGGCGTCATGATGTGAATTATATCTGGCTATGTGCGTTTATAACTGGCTTTGTGCATTTATAACTGTGGTTTATTATGCATAGATTATGTAAGTAGATTACATGTTTTGGTATTGCTACGTGTACCGTGATTGCATACTTTAAAACTCGACTGTTTTATAGGCATGATTATGTGGAATATGAGGAATAGATGCATGTGATGCATGTTGCATGAATTGCAGGTGTGGTGTGAGTCACGTGTGTAACATGTGACGTGATTTGTGAAACGTAGTGATAGTACGTGATTTTATGCATTTAAATCCTGATTAGGTTATCCATAGGTGTATGGGATGAGATAGATTAACATGTGATTTTTTGAATGTTAGCTCTAGCTGACGATGCATATATTGGGCAGCGGCTCGTCGGTGAAAGTCTGTAAAGACGTGTTAATTGGGCAGCAGCCCATCGGTGAAAGTCCGTAAAGACGTGTTGATTGGGTTGAGGTCCGTCGGTGAAAGTCCGAGAGGATGCGTTTAGGGCTGCGGTAGTCCTTCGGTACTAGTTCGTAAAGGTGTATTTGGGGGCTGCAGTCTTACGGTGAAAGTTCGTGAAGTTGTGTGTGTTGCATTAGATGGGGGCAGTGGTCTTTCGGTGAAAGTCCGAGAAGATTCATGGATTGCATGTATTGCATTTTGGGACGGATAGACCAATTTTTTTAAAACTGTATTATCGGCCTACGGGAGTCGAAATACTGTATTATCGGCCTACGGAAGTCGTAATACTAGAATCGTTTTCAAGGCTCTGATGAGTCAAAAAATGATTTTTATCCTCGCTTTCCCATTGCATGTGAAAATGGTTTTCTGGCTCTGGTGAGTTGTGATCTAAAACTGTTTTCAAACTGTTTTAATGGCTTAAAAGAGAGTCGAAAAACTGCACTTTGATTTCCTAGCATGTTTTGTTTATACCGCATGCCTGTCTAGTTTCTGCTGAGCTTTGGCTCACGGTGTGGCATTTGATTTTCTTCAGGTACCTATCACGCAGGTTGATCTGGAGGTGCTGGAGAGGTGGAAGAGTTGTAGTCTTCCTCTTTGTTCTTTCTGTTACATGTATGTTGTAACATGTTTTTTGGCGTTGGAGCCATGTAATGTAAGCCATTTGGCGGTCATATACAATGCATGTATATTTACATTGAGAGTGTATTCTCGGGTTGGGTATTATGTTGTTTGTTTGTGGGTGTTTTACGTGACCCGGAGTTTGGGGCGTGACAGATTGGTATTAGAGCTCTGGGTTCGAATACCTAGAGCCGTGGGAAGTAGGTGTCTCCCATGTGAGATTGATTGCGTGTGCTTGATTGCATGTGTTTATACACTTTGATAACATGACGTGTTAGCATGCTAGTTATGTGATTGATGTGTATATGTGAGCATGGGGGTTGAATTGTGAGATTGATTAGTCTTGCCTTTGAGCGTTTGGATTAACAAACTTTGGAGCCCAGTTAGAAACGCGTTTAGATGACGTGTATTCTAGTAGGGAATCTGAGTAGATTATCTAGATTGACGCGTCATTCTTGTCGGTTCTCCTCGGTATGTGGGGTTTTGTTTAGCATAAACCTATGTGGCTATGCGTTTGCTTGCTTATGTGGTTCGTGTTTATATGTTGCATCTTGCGTTCTGTCTTTCCGTTCATATAGGCGTGATGTCTGACAGAGATGGCGAGGGTGTGTTTGCGGCTGTGGCTGTGGGTTTGGAGTTGGTGGTGGACTCCATGGGTGGTGTGCTGTGCTGAGGTAGCGGTTGGTGATGATGTGAGGTTGGGACGAGTTGTAGATCCCGTGTCTATGAGATAGTTAGCCATTGTTTAGGATGCCTGACCTTGTTTGACTATATCTTAGGAGTGGTTTGGCTGACCATCTCATGTACCTGTGTCGATTGTGATCGACAGTTTGTTTTCTTTTGACCATGAGTTGATTTTTGGGGATAAAATTCCTTTAAGAGGGGTAGAGTTGTGAGACCCTGACCCATTTTTTTCGGCATTTTTCGACGCGCATTTTGTGTTTATGTGATAACATATTTTTACGTATTTTGATGTATGATCGGGCTTAGATATACATGCAGGGTAGATTCCCAGATATTTTGGAAATCTATAAATATCTGGAGTTAGATATTTTCATAAAAATATTTTTCAAAACTTCTTCAGTAAGTTTTTCGTTTTCTCTCTGCCTTCTCTCTAAGTTCTCGGGGGCCTGGAGCTCGATTTTTGACGATCTAACAGCGGATCCTTGCTATTGGCACGGTGGGCTACGCGTTCATCTGAATGGAATTCCATTCTGGTGAAGCTCCATTTTGCACGTGGTTTGAGACGTCGAGTTTTTAACTCACCGAGATAGGATCCTAAACTCTCATGTCTTATAAGGGTGCTACGTGTTATCATGTGTGTTTTTACCGATTAAAAATGTATGAAAAGGTGGTTTATGTTTTGAATAAATCGGGTTTTAGGTTTTAAAACCATTTTTGGTTGGATGGAATTGGAGTTTAAGGGTTTCTTTCGAGGTTTGGGTGGTAGTCTTGGGCTTGGGTATGTTCGAGGAGGTTGAAAGAAAGTTTGGTTGCATCGATTTTGAGTTTGGAAGGTTGTTGGATGGTTGTGGGATGGTTTGAGGCTTCAAAATTTGCCAACCGGTCAGTTTCTGGCATATGGGCGGTCTTGGGTGTTCTCGGCTTCTTATTGCAGGCTTGACCACTGAACTGACCGCTCGAGTGGTCTAGCCCGTAGTCTGTTTTCACTAGTTGAAAATTTATTTTTAAAATCGATGTATCTCCCTCATTCGAACTCGGAATTGGGTCATTTTTGTGTTCAAATTGAAGCCCCAGAAGTCTTTTTTCCAATGGAACCTCACTCATCTTAACATTATTTTTGTAGAAAAATTTATAATCAAAAGAGTGAAGGTATTTCAAGATTTTCAAACCATTTTCACCCATTTTGGCTGAATGTTTGGAAAAAGGTTGTTTTTCATCTTGGTTAGCCGTGTTGGGTGCGTGCGAGTTTGTGTTGGCCGTGTTGGGCATGTGTGGATTTGTGTTGGTCGTGTTGGGCGTGTGTGATGCTGTGTTGGAGGTGTGTGAGTCTGTTTTGGCCGTGTTAGGGCCTTGGGGGTTTGTTGGTGTTTGTTTTTGGTGGTTGGGTTTTGGTTTTCGATTGGCATCCTATAGTATTCAATTGATTAATTTATGAGAATTAGTCGATTCAAATACCTGTGGATTCTTTTTGGGGTTCAGTTGGTTGTGTGATGATTTCGAGAGTTATGTCGTGACCTCAGGTGTTTGTTTAAGTGCCGTCCTTGGGTTACGTGCATGGTTAGATTGCTAGTTTTTGGTACATGGTTGTGCGTGGTGGTTCGTGCATCATTGCATGCGGGTGCTTGGTTTCGGTTCCTGGTTTGAGTTTTCTCTCAGCGTTGACCGCACGAGTGGTGGTTGAGCGCTTGAGCGGGGTGGTGCTAGAGTGTTGGGTTGGTGGTTGACTGCTCGAGCGGTGGTTGTGCGCTCGAGTGGGGTTGTGGCAGTGTGGTATGTTGGTTGGGGATTGCTTGAGCGATGTTGGCCTTCGGGTTAGATTTTGGTTATGTGGGTCATTGGCTGTCCATGTGAGTGGATGTTGGGTTGTTTGATGGGTGGCGTCATGATGTGAAGTTATATCTGGCTATGTGAGTTTATAACTGGCATTGTGCATTTATAGCTGTGGTTTATTATGCATGGATTATGTAAGTAGATTACATGTTTTGGTATCGTTACGCGTACCGTGATTGCATACTTTAAAACTCAGACGTTTTATAGGCATGGTTATGTGGAATATGAAAAATGGATGCATGTGATGCATGTGTAGCATGTGACATGGTTTGTGAAACGTAGTGATAGTATGTGATTTTATGCATTTAAATCCTGATTAGATTATGCATAGGTGTATGAGATGAGATAGATGAACATATGATTCTATGAATGTTAGCTCTAACTGACGATGCATATATTGGGCAGCGGCCCGTCGGTGAAAGTCCGTAAAGACGTGTTAATTGGGCAGCGATTCATCGGTGAAAGTCCGTAAAGACGTGTTAATTGGGCCGAGGTCCATCGGTGAAAGTCCAAGAAGATGTGTTTAGGGCTGCGGTAGTCCTTCGGTACTAGTCCTTAAAGGTGTATTTGGGGGCTGCGGTTCTACGGCGAAAGTCCGTGGAGTTTTGTGTGTTGCATTAGATGGGGGCAGTGGTCATTCGGTGAAAGTCCGAGAAGATTGATGGATTGCATGTATTGCATTTTGGGATGGATAAACTAATTTTCTTAAAACTGTATTATCGGCCTACGGGAGTCGTAATACTAGAATCATTTTCAAGGCTCTGATGAGTCAAAAAATGGTTTTTATCCTCGCTTTCCCATTGCATGTGAAAATGGTTTTCTGGCTCTAGTGATTCATGATCTAAAACTGTTTTCAAACTATTTTAATGGCTTGAAAGAGAGTCGAAAAACTGCACTTTGATTTCCTAGCATGTTTTGTTTATGCAGCATGCCTGTCTAGTTTCTGCTGAGCTTAGGCTCACGGTGTGGGATTTGATTTTCTTCAGGTACCAATCATGCAGGTTGATTTGGAGGTGTTGGGAGGTGGAAGAGTTGTAGTCTTCCTCTTTGTTCTTTCTGTTACATGTATGTTGTAACATATTTTTCGGCATTGGAACCGTGTAATGTAAGCCGTTTGGCAATTATATACAATGCATGCATATTTTACGTTGAGAGTGTATTCTCGGGTTGGGTATTATGTTGTTTGTTTGTGGGTGTTTTACGTGACCCGAAGTTTGGGGCGTAACACATTATAAGAAGAGAATTAATTCTAATGCATGTGCGTGAGGTTATGTGATTTTAATTAAAAAGAGTTTTTTTTTAAATAAATAAACTCGATTTTTCTTAAGGCAACTGAAATGGTCCAGTTTCATGCAAAAAGGGCAAAAGGGCACCATCCAATCGACTAATCACAGATCTAGTCAACTGAAGACTCGTCTAGTCGACTAAATACCCAGCCAGTCGACTGAACCGTCGGGACTATAAAACCCTAGGGCAGTGAACAACCTTCCAGTCTCTGTCTTTTCACTTCCCACTCTCAGCTTCTCTCTCCTAAGGCTTGACATTACTTTGTTTTTGCCATAAAAGGTTTTATTTCATTCAAATCTTCATCCACAAAACCTCTCAATCTTACCTTTCCATCTCTTAATCCTTCCAATGGTTCCAAGAACAAGAGGAGGAAAAGGCAAATCGGTCGCACAAGAGGAAACCACCGATGAAATCGAGCAATGGTTTTCCACAAGCCGAGCCAAGACTCTCTATTAAAAACATCTACAATCCCTCGATCCTATCTTCGGTAAAATTCTAAGCATGCGCTTCATGGATGCTTATTTCCCTCACATTCTACGTCTTATAGCTAAGCTTGGTTGGGTACCATATGTTTTCTATCAATCCATACGGGTTTATCCCTAACTTACTTGTCTATTTTATGCAAATCTTGTCCAATAAGAGAAAACCTATTCCGATGATCACTATAATCACCTTTCTACCTATCTTTATGGAAAAATATACTGCTTTACTAATCAAAACATTGCATGCATTTTTGGAATGGGTAGAGGACATTTTATATGTCCACAAATTTCATTTCCATTATGGATCATAGCACAAGAATTCACTCCCCAAACCTTTCTACCCATGATCATGACTGAATCTCCTCTCAATTTTACCCTCACCCCATCTTACTCATTGTAGACACCCTAATTTGACCCTGCCTAATCTTAGGTGAATCCGATGATGAAAATAGCTGGAATAGTGCTTCAGTTCGATTCTCGGGAGGTGATTCAAGGGCGGTATTTGAACCCAGAACCTTCAAACCAATGGAATTTTGTTGAAACGTCGATAACTTGCTGTCTAAGTCATTCCAACCTGGCGACCGCCAAGTTTCATTATGACGAATGTCAATAGAAGCTCTTGAAAACCCTAGCCAAAAAGTGGCGACCGCCACCTTCAACCTGGCGACCGCCAATAGAACCTTATGGAACTTCGTTTAAACATGGCGACCGCCATGTTGAACTTGGTGACCACCAACTCCAAATGACTTGGCATGTCCCAAAACGTGGCAGGATCTCATTGGTTGAAGAATTCTATAAATACCGTACGCCCAGGTACGTTTTTAGGACAGAATTTTAGTAAGAAGTTTAGTGAGAGAAGCTCTGCCGAGTTGTAGAGCAATTTCGAGTCCTGACACCAAAATCCTACCGAAATATCGAGATCCGAACCTTCGACGGCTACATTGAAAGTCTTGCTTGGATCACCATCCGATGATTGGATCATTGAAGCACAATTCCTCAACTTGAGGATTTCTAAGCAATCCATGTATTTTGTTTGGATCTCTGATCCTTCTAACTCCATTCCCTCTCTTTTGGAGTGATCGGGTTAAATTCGAAATTCAATTCATGCATTTTCTTCATTTCTGTAGTTAAACTTGCTTGTTGTTTACATTACCTCATGTAATTTAATTACTTTAATTAATTTCTTAATTACACTTTTACACTAAGTACATTGTTATTTTTTATTAATTCATTAAATTGTGCTAATATATTTTGGCAATTACAACTTGTTAATGTTGCTAATTATTATAATAATACACTTACGTTTATGTGAATGTAGTAATTAATACTACATTTCACATTTGAGTTAAATAGTTGTATTTGATTTCTCTTGTCTTTCTAGCATTCATTATTTTTATTTTCTTTTTTTTTCTTGTAATTAATTTAATGTCATTTTCTTCTTTTAAGTATTAGCTTAATGTTTTTTTTCATTACTAGCATTTTTTTAATTAATATTAATGCTCCATTTGTCTTTACTTTCTTTCTTTTTTAGTTATTAGCTTAAAATGCTCAATTTAACATTCGTTTTTCTTTAATATTAGTATTTCTTTCTTTTTCTTATAAAAATTTATGTTCTTCTTTTTTTTAATTACTAGTTTTAATTTTTTTACATTTTTTTTTCTTTTCTTGTCCTATTATTATTAGCTTCATTTTCCTTTTCTTCTGGTCATTTTTTTTCCTATTTAATGTTAACATTGTTTTCTGTCATGTTGTTAAATCCAAAAACCACAAAAAGTCTTTTAAGTTAATCTTTAAATATTAGTATAAATTTTCTCTTCATATAATTTTTTTTTCTTTTCTTTTCTTTTATTTTCTTTTGTCTCTTTTAAAGTATAAAATGTAAATAGTTAGGTTTTTTCTTTTTCAATAGTTTAATCACATTTTTTAACTTTTTTATTTTAGCATAATTTTTTTTTGTAAAGTTTTTCTTTTCCTTTAAATCTTTAAACCATCTTTTGTTATAGATCACCTATTTTAAATTTCCTTTATAAAGAAAGCTTTCTTTTAATATATAATTTACTCTTTTATACATCTTTTATTTTACATTTAGCATTTTTTCATGTTAATGCCAATCTAGTTTATTTTAATAACATGTATATTTTGGTTACTTTCTTTAAAATATTTTGTCTAAAGTAGTTTAGTTTATTTTGCAACAATTTATATTTAGGTAGTTTTGACAACTTTTAGCATGTTTTTATTATTTTATGCATATTATGATAGTTTAGGTTATCTTTGTGAACATTGCATGTGAAAATGCTCCATGTATCCTTTAGTTAAAAATTGCATGCCACAGGACTTAGAATTTTTCTTTTGATATTTGTTCTATTTGGAATCTTATGTACATATGTTATGTATTTTTCATATTTAATTTTAGATGTTCCCTATTTACCTTTACTTTCTTTATTTGCAATCATTTGAGAAATTCTATTAAAAAACTAATGATGATTAGTAGAGGTCAACCTTACAGTTGGGCGAATGGGGTACCTAACACTTTTTCCGATTTGTGCATTAGCCCCCGAACCTTTTTCTCTGGTTAAACGTTTTAAAGATCAGTAGCAATTTTTGTTTTTCTTACTTTTTTTCAAAAACTAAGTGGTGACTCCATTTTCAACAAAAATGGGTTTCCAAAATTTGGTTTTCAAGGTGTTAAAATATTTTCTAAACATCTTTGAATTTCCTTATTTTGACCATTCTCCAAAAATCTCAAAAATTTCGGCGCCACAATATTTTCTACCAACTCCGCTGGGGACTGGTTTATAAAATCAATTAAGAGGGTGAGACTTGAAAACATCACTGGTTCTTAATATGTATTTCTCATCTACATTTTCGCATGCATGTGCATTGTTCTTCAAAAACCCCATGCCTGGTTGACCCGATGTCCTGAACGTTCATCCGTTTCGGAGATTATTGGGAAGGCGGGCAAGCCTTACTGACTGTACGCTTTTATAGGTGCAGTAAAAGAGTTCGGGCGTACTATTTGATCATGTCCTACACCACTCCAAGCATGGAAGGTATATACCCGACTCTATTCAGAAGGTATCCTGTTCGATTGACCAAAATCGGCCTTTCGCATATAGTAGCCTAGAACCCCCCATTAGGTACTGCTAACCCTAGTAGGATTATGTATTTTTTTAATTGTATGTTTTGATTGCGTATTGTTAGGATTGTTTGTTCGGGCATAAGCTAGTTCCTCTTCCGGGTTAGGCCAGAGTTTTCTCTTATCCTTTGATTAGGTTAGCTTTTCTCTTTCGGGTTCTTTCCTAGGCTTTGCTTTCACCATGTTCGATTTTTGCTCCATAGTTTCCTTCTTGGGGTCATGCCCCTGTTTCATTTTAAAATCTCTAGGGCAGTTTCTCTCTCTTTCGGGCTCTTCCCAGGTTGTTAGTTTCATACCCCGCCTTTGTTTAGGCTCGTTTCCTTCATATTTTTGTTAAACCCTTGTGAGCTAGTTCTGTTTCCCTACCGTTATGCTGCCCATTTTTTTTAGAATCCTAAATCAAACCAATCTCTTGATGGTTAGAGTTGTTTCTCATCGGAGTGTTGTCTGTTTAGATAAACCATCTCTTTAGAATTTAGGTGATCCCCTTCTCATCCATAATTCTGGTATTTGGGTCATCATGTTGTTATGTTGCCAGTATGAGCCTGGCAGGGGCATTGTTATAGCTTCTGTATTTATTTGCTTATGATTTGTTATTTCAGGTATTTGGGATGTTTGCTATCTATCGTCAGAATTCTCATCTGGAAAGTGTTTGATACTGGTTATTCTGCTTTTGGAATCTAGATTTTTTTGCGAGTTTACCATTGAGGCAAGAAGAGTGCAGTTAACACGTGTTTGGGAGAGATCAGGATCAGGCAGACTTCACAAAGTGTCCGAACAATCAGCTGAAATGGCAGAGAATGAGGTGAACTTGACAGCTCTAATGAGAGCCATTACCGAGATACAAAGAGCTGTAGAGCAGCAGACCTAAGCTCAAAATTAGTGTCAGGTGCAGATCCGAGTAATTTAGGCCCGTATGCCCGTTGTGAATGGATAACTGGATGAAACAAATGAGAATGGCAAAGACTTATAGGACGATAACCAAGGACAGGATGTACCACAAGTTGCTGTACCACGTCGGGTTCCTCGCCCGGTGGTGGTAGAAGAAGAGAACACTGCCTAGTCTAGGAAATCCACGTTGACGGATAAGATCGACCAAATGGAGAAGGTGCTGAGGAAGGCAAAGGGAGTAGAAGAATACATGTTGGATGTGGGTGGTTTGTGCCTATTCCCAGATGCAAAGTTCCCTGAAAAGTTCAAAATGCCGGAGATAGAGAAATTTAATGGTACTGGAGACCCCCGAATTCATCTGAGGATGTATGTTGGAACTCTCTCCCCCATGGGGGTTGATGATCAGCTCAAGGCTCAACTTTTTCATTAATCACTCTCTGGGGCTGCACAGAGATGGTTTCT
Source organism: Heliamphora exappendiculata (assembly GCA_034768845.1). Lineage (NCBI taxonomy): Eukaryota > Viridiplantae > Streptophyta > Magnoliopsida > Ericales > Sarraceniaceae > Heliamphora > Heliamphora exappendiculata. The sequence continues at coordinate 33,906 of JAOTRH010186727.1, read as the reverse complement.
TTCTTTGGAGGTTGCCAAAACTAGGACTTGGGAGGACATAGCCACGGCTTTTTTCAGTCAGTACAGCTATAATGTACAACTGGATGTCACCACCAGAGAGCTCAAAACCACTTGACAGGAGAGCCAGGTGTCTTTTATTGATTTTTTGACCCGATGAAGGGGTAAAGTCGCCAAGATGATAAACTGACCCACTGAAAAGGAACAAGTGAGGATCGTGGTTAAGAATCTATAGTCTCCACTGAAGCGGTATCTTACCACTTAGCTACTTTCTACCTTTGAACAGTTGTTTAACGCTGGAGTACAGATTGAAGATGCCAGTCAGTCTTGGGATATCGAAAAAGCCGAATCTAGCCAAAAATCCAGAAGAGCATTCCCAGCAAACAACCAAAACCAAACTGCCATCACCGACCTCATGTCTCGCTCGAACGAGGTAAACCTGCTGAACCAGTCTTCTTCCACCCAGCAATCCAACAATACCCATCAAGCAGACAACAGTCAACAGCAACAAAGGCCTAGGAGGGTGTTCACTCTCCTCAACATTTCATTATCTACCGCCCTGAGTCGACTCATTGAAAAAGGGCTTATCAAGCCGTTAGACTCCATGCCCGTACCTGATCCACTACCGCAAAGGTTTAATGCTTCCCAATACTGCGCCTTCCACCAAGGCCATAGACATCCAACTGATAAGTGCTTAAGACTCCGACATGAGATCTAAAACCTCATCGACAACAAGGTGATTCCCCCACCATCCGCTATTCCAAAGCTGAATGTCACGACCAATCCCCTACCAAATCATGCTAGGCAGGTTGAGGTATTTTACATGTCTCTGGGGGAATCAGAAGATCCAAGTCAGTATATATGTTCGGCATGTCTTCCACGCCCTCGTGTTTCATCTACTGAGGATCAGGCGGCATGTTCATTTATCATGGTTAGAGATGGTTGGGATAGAATGGAGGAATGGAATTATGGTGCTTAGGAGTGGTATCAGATAGCATTCCCAGCTATGCAACAAGAAGAAGAGGAGCACAACGAAGAAGATGATTGGCCTTTGGATTACCCGGCCCGACCTTATGGGTTTGGCCATGTGCTTGATGGCATCACTCTTTCCCAACTTTTTGAGGAAGAGATATATGTTGACGAGATGCAGTCCTAACGGCTAGTAAGAGTCTTGCTGAAATCAGACGGAGCGGAGTGGACCAATTTTTGGGCCGCTCGAGAATAGCAGGTGGATTTTATCGAAGAAGACATCTGGGAAGAAGTTGATAATACATGGGTTATTGAAGATGATGAGGAGAGCAGAGGAAGAATAGCAATCGGTAATTTAGGAAATTTATGGGTATTTAAAAGCCCTTCGCCTGTGAACGAGGTTCGATAGATGAGCGACACAATAACGGGATTATGGGATCCCGAGGAGGGGATAGAACATTTGACCAGAAGTGGGCGGCATTTCAAGCCAGCCCAGCTGGAAAAGGGGTAATTAAGCAGAAAAGGAAAGGAGAAAGAACAGGAAGAAGAGGATGATGCAGTGTGCAAGCAGTTAAAGAATACGCAAGCCAATATCAACATTTGGGAGCTACTGATGGCCTTGCATAAACACAGACAAGCTATGCTAAAGGTTTTAAATAATGCCAGCATTTCGATAAATGCCACCCCAGAGTAACTGATTGAACTTATTCTGCCAGCAATAGAGCCGAAAGTCATTTCTTTTTTCGATAAAGATCTACTAGCATAGGAAAGGAATCATAACAAGCCGCTACACATTACCATTAAATGCCTAGACAAGTAGGTCAACGTGACCTTATTGATAACGGGTCTGCACTAAATGTATGTCTGATCAGAGCATCACTCTGTTTAGGACTAAAGACGGAGCACTTCACACTGAGCAATCAATGAGTCTAGGCCTATGACAACAAAAGGAGGGACGTACTAGGACTGGTGTCATTTGCGATATCGGTAGGGCCCTTGGAAACATCGGTTGAGTTTCATGTACTAGATGTACCAATATCTTTTAACTTGTTATTGGCGAGACCCTGGTTGCATGACCCAAGTGTCCAGGCTGTACCATCGATTCTCTATCAGAAACTAGAACTAATAAGAAATGGGGGAGTTCTGACTATTCACGGGGAAGACAATATTCATCCCCAAGGGGAGGAGACGAATCAACTCTGTTGGAAGTACAACATGGTGAAGGTGTTGTATCACTCAGCGGTTTCCAGTTCGACGAAGCCCAAGCTGTACAAATGTTATTGAATGGGAAGGAAATGTACATCAACCCGCAGGCAGTAACAATGATGAGGCAAATGTCCTTTTTCCCTTGTATGGGATTAGGGCATAAGTAGCAGGGTATCCCGAAACCTGTCCATGTATTGCTGACTTCTCACCGTTTTGGTCTTGGGTACGAGATAACGAAAGAAGATTTGGAAGGGCCTAAAAAGGGACAGAAGGCCAATTATTCTGGAACGCTCAATGGGTACTTTGTCAAGGAAGGGGAAGATTTCCTGTACTATGGCTTTCCAAAACCATGGATTGACGAAGAAACCAATCAAAGGCTGCCAGGGTTGGAGATCTTTTTTGGCTATCAATTGTCTGATACAGAAGAGGAAGAGACAGTGAAAGAGGAAGAGAAAGAGGAGAAGATTCAAGTGGAAGACTGGGCCGACAAGCTTGACAGAATCGACATGGGAGCGTTGTTTAATGAAAAGATGGCACAACTGCACGTAGCCGACTCAAACTGCTTCATGATGGGCTTCAGCACGCCAACTGATTGCACTAAGCTCATTGTCAACACGGCTACAAATGAAGTAAAGAACTGGACCTTAGAGTCTTGTGGTGTACATTATGTCTGTTCCGAGTTCAAGTCTGAGTCTGATTCTGTGATTGAGGGCACGTCTGTTTGTGCACCTCCCCTTATTTATGCTTTGGAGTTTGTAATTCTTTCTTCTTTCAATGAAATGAACGAAATTTCTGGTTAGTCTACTTTGTTTGATTTATTTTATACGCTTTCTGACAATTTTAAATTCGACGGGGATATCCCCAAAGAAATAAAACTTTTAATAAAAAGAAAAAAAAATGCATGCCCAACCAATAATTGAAGAAACTTTGCCAATAAATCTGGGTACTGAAACTAACCCGCAAAATGTACAAATTGGTTCTTCTTTATCTTTAGTTGAATAAGAACAATTAATAACTTTATTAAAAGAATTCAAAGATATATTTACATGATCTTATGAGGATGTGTCCGGAATTGATCCTGACATTGTCCAGCACCATATCCCCTTATACCCTGATGCCAAACCGGTCAAACAAAAATTAAGACGGATCCAGCCAGAATGGGCTCTGAAGATCAAAGAAGAAGTTGCCAAGAAGATTAATGTTGGATTCTAATGGTAACCGAATATCCAAAGTGGGTGGCTAATATCGTTCTAGTGCTGAAGAAAGACAGTTGTATCCAAGTCTGCGTGGATTTTTGAGATCTCAACAAGGCTAGCCCGAAAGACGATTTTTCTTTACTGCACATCGATGTCTTAGTAAACAGTACAGCAGGGTATGCCTTATTGTCATTCATGGATGGCTTCTCCGGGTATAACCAAATTCTGATGGATCCCAAGGACAGAGAAAAGACAACGTTCACGACACCTTGGGGCACCTATTGCTATTGTATGATGCCATTTGGCTTGAAAAATGCAGGGGCAACCTATTAGAGGGCTACCACTACTTTACTGCATGACATGATACACAAGGAGGTCAAGGTGTACGTGGACAACATTATAGTCAAGTCCAAGGATCGAGATGGCCACATCACGACACTATGAAAGTTCTTTGAAAGGATTCGTAAATACAAGATGCGGCTCAATCCACAGAAGTGTGCCTTTAGAGTTACTACCAAAAAGCTGCTTGAATTTATGATCACTCAACGAGGCATTGAAGTAGATCCTTTGAAGATCAAGATAATCATAGAAATGCCTCCTCCGAAGACCGAACAAGAGGTCAGGGACTTTCTTGGTAAGATGCAATTCATCAGTCGGTTCATTGCAAAATTGACAACCACATGTGAGCCGCTCTTCCGTCTACTAAAGAAAGGAGTTGATTTTGAGTGGGATCAAAAATGCCAAGATACCTTTGATACCGTACGAAAGTACTTCCAAAATTCACCTGTTCTAGCTCCTCCCGAACCTGATAGGCCACTGATCCTCTATTTTTCAATGACTGATTCAACTATGGGATGTATGCTGGCGCAAGAAGGTGAAACTAGAATCGAAAAGGCTGTCTACTACTTAAGCAAAAAGATGATAGGGTCAGAAATACGATACACACTACTGGAAAAGACATGCTGGGCCTTAGTTTGGGCTTTCCGAAAACTAAGGCATTACATGCTATCTTTCATAGTGAATATCATCTCCCGGATGGACCCGTTGAAGTACCTGTTTGAAAAATCGGTACTAACAGGGAGGTTAGCCCGGTGGTTGCTGTTGTTATTAGAATTCAATCTCAGATACGTCACCCGAAAGTCAGTCAAGGGCAAAGCATTGGCAGAGTTCCTGGCCGACCAACTAGTTGAGGGGGGTGAAAACGCAGAGTTCCAATTTCCTGACGAACAGTTGATGAAAGTCGGGGATGACAAGTGGACTCTATATTTTGATGGCGCGTCCAATCAATATGGCTATGGGATAGGAGTCCTTCTTGTCACTCCTGACAAATCACACGTCCCTTTGTTCTTGAAGCTCAATTTTGAAGTTACCAACAATCAAGCTGAATATGAAGCATGTTTAGCTAGATTGGAGGTAGCCTTAGAATTAGGGGCAAGAAAGCTAAAAGTCATCGGAGATTCAGCACTGGTCGTTTCACACGCAAGAGGAGAATGAAAGGTCAGGAACTTAACCTTGATTCTCTATCATCAAGAACTAGAGAATTTAATACCGTGCTTTGAATCAGTAATATTTACCCATGTGCCAAGACTACATAACAAGTTTACCGATGCACTAGCCACCCGAGCATCCATGATTGACATACCATCCGAAGTCCGAATGAGGCCTTTGATAATTGAACAGAAAAGAAAACCAGCATACGAGTCGACGACCGCAATTGAGGATAGTACTGATGACCTTCCATGGTATTTTAACATTCAGAACTTCGTGGAGAAAGGAGAATACCCCAAGTTTACTAGCAAAAAGGACAAGGGTGATACGATAATTATCCACATAATTTGTCATTTACCGTGGTAGACAATACAAATGAGGAAATTCTGGGGTCAACAAGCTGTGTGTAAACATTGAAGAAGGCCAAGCATTGATGAAAGAGATCCACGCGGGAGTTTGTGGGCCACACATGAGTGGAAACATGTTAGCCAAGAAGATCCTGCGATAAGGGTACTTTTGGATGACAATAGAGACAGACTATATACAATTCGTGCGAAGATGTCATAAGTGTCAGATTCACGCAAACCTTATGCATGTTCATCCATCTCAGCTGTATAACCTAACGTCACCATGGCCATTCTCAGTATGGGGCATCGATGTAATCGGCAAGGTAACACCGAAGGCATCAAATGGGCATGAGTTCATCATAGTGGGCATGGACTACTTTACCAAGTGGGTGAAAGCCGCCTCCTACTCAGTATTGAAAGCCTCTCATATTGCTAAGTTCATCAAACAAAATATCATTTGCCGGTACGGAGTTCCCCATGAGGTCATCTCAGATAATGGCTAGCAATTTCAAGGGGAGGTCTTACATCTTTTTTAGGAATACCAGAAAGTGGCTCACAAGTCCTCACCATATCGGCAGCAGATCAATGGAGTAGTTGAGGCAGCAAACAAGAACATTAAGAAAATCCTGCAAAAGACGATCAACTCATGTAAAGATTGGCCCAAACATTTACCATATGCACTTTGGGGATACAGGACGTCGATCAGGACTTCAATTGGAACTACGCCATACTCTTTAGTATACAGGATGGAAGTCGTGCTTCCTATTGAGGTGAAAATCCCTTCGCATTTGAGTTAAATAGTTGTATTTGATTTCTCTTGTCTTTCTAGCATTTATTTATTTTTATTTCCTTTTCTTTTCTTGTAATTAATTTAATGTCCTTTTCTTCTTTTAAGCATTAGCTTAATGTTTTTTTCATTACTAGCATTTTTTTTTATTAATACTAATGCTCTATTTGTCTTTACTTTATTTCTTTTTTAGTTATTAACTTAAAATGTTCAATTTAGTATTCATTTTTTTAATATTAGTATTTTTTTCCTTTTCTTATAAAAATTTCTTTTCTTCTTCTTTTTAATTACTAGCTTTAATTTTTTTATATTTTCTTTTCTTTTCTTGTCCTGTTATTATTAGCTTCACTTTCCTTTTCTTTTTAGTCCTTTTTTTTTATTTAATGTTAACATTGTTTTCTTTCATATTATTAAACCCAAAAAGCCACGAAAAGTCTTTTAAATTAATCTTTAAATGTTAGTATAAATTTTTTTTTATTATAGTAAATTTCTTTTCTTTTCTTTTCTTTTGTCTCTTTTAAAATATAAAATGTAAATAGTTAGATTTTCTTTTTCAATAGCTTAATAACATTTTCTAACATTTTATTTTAGCATAATTTTTCTTCTGAAAAGTTTTTCTTTTCCTTTAAATCTTTAAACCATTTTTTGTTATAAAACTCTTATTTTAAATTTCCTTGATTAAGAAAGCTTTCTTTTAATATAGAATTTTTTCTTTTATACGTCTTTTATTTTACATTTAGTATTTCTTTTTCATGTTAATGCCAATCTAGTTTATTTTGATAACATGTATATTTTGATTACTTTCTTTAAAACATTTTGTGTCTAAAGTAGTTTAGTTTATTTTGTAACAATTTATATTTAGGTAGTTTTGGCAACTTCTAGTATGTTTTTATTATCTTATACATACTATGATTGTTTAGGTTATTTTTGTGAATATTACATGCAGAAGTGCTTCATGTATTCTTTAGTTAGAAATTGCATGCTATAGGATTTAGAATTTTTCTTTTGATATTTGTTTTATTTGGAGTGCTATATACATATATTATGTATTTTTCATATTTAATTTTGGATGTTCTCTCTTTGCCTTCACTTTTTTTACTTGCACGCATTTGAGAAATTCTATTAAAGAATCAATGATGATTAGTATAGGCTAACCTTACGATTGGGCAAATCGGGTGCCAAACACCTTCTCCGATTCGTACCTTAGCCCTCGAATATTTTTCTCTGGTTAAACGTTTTAAAGATCAGCAGCCATTTTTTTTCTTAGTTTTTCTCAAAAACTAAGTGGCAACTCCATTTTCAACAAAAGGGATTTTCAAATTTTGATTTTCAATGTGTTAAAATATTTTCTAAACATATTTGAATTTCCTTATTTTGACCATTCTCCAAAAATCCCAGCGCCACACTCCCAACTCACACTTGATGTCACACCCCAAAACCCAGGGTCACATGAAAAACCACCAAACGTCAATTTTTATAAAAATATAGGTTTTCATGTATTCAAAATCGCCTATTGAAAATAATAGAATACCCAACAAAAGATATCTCTCATAAACAAAGGCATACAGTTCCAACATGCATACAGTATATCGTCTTATGGCGTACAAAACTTGCCTTCAAGAATAGGCATACCAAAAGAAAAAACTACTACAGTCTTCCATCATCCGTAAGCACGGGCATCACTAGATCTACTCAAGATCACCATCCACACCATCACCTGAAAATAGTTTTATACAGAAAATTTCACCCGTGAGCTGAAGCCCAATTGAAACAGGAAATAAAGCTATAAAGTAGAAAATATGCAATCACATAGAGTGGGAGCAAACTCAACCACAAAACCCAAAAAGTTTTCCATCCAAAACCCTCAAGTTTTTCCATCAGACTACACATGTCTCCCAAAATGGTTTTCATTTCACAAAACTCATGTTTTCATCATTCAAACCATGTGTTGCAAATAGTGCAAATAAACCACCACAGTTAAGGAAAAATAGTAATCAAAACATCGTTCCCTCACGGAATGTACCATCGTGGGAAAAGAAGAATATGATCCTATGTACCGACTCCATCACACGACAGAGGTAACAATGATAGACCCCTGTCCAGTATCTAATCCCCATACATCATGGGACTGGTTAGATACACACAAGTTCTATACGGAGCACCATAACGTAACCACTCAATTTACGGGCGACGACCCGAGGGTACAGAGCACCCAACTCAATTTACGGGGACTAAACCGATGGTATAGAGTACCTACGTTGCGCACGTTTCTTGACTTACACCGAGGGCAACCCGTGCCAAATACCCGTCATCCCGGTAAATCTAAATAATCTTCTAAAAATTGAACCGTAGCTTAACTCGAAAAATATTTCACAAATATACATTATACATGTATATACAGATCCATCCATCAACATGGAGATCAACAAAACATTTTCAAAATATTTTTTTCCGTTTTCAACAAAACGTTTCAAAACCTGAGATTCAACCCCGAAGGCGAGCTCCAAACCTCCAAAACATAAAATGTTGAGATTTCAGCCAAAAACCATCATTTTCCACTGTTTTCAAGAAAATTCTTTGAAAACCACACTACCACATGTCATACAATACTATGAGCTAAAAAAAGCGAACAACATGCTTTCTATTAGAAAAACAAGGCTTAAACAAAAAATATGACATTTGATGCATTTTCTATCCGGTGAAAACATGTATAATTGCATATAACACCCTCATAACAGCAGTAGGTCTAGAATCCTACCTCATTGGGTCAAAACCCGACGCCTCAAAAATCGGACCTTGTTAGGACGAGAATCTGACCGGATGAGTGCGAAGCTAACAGCGTAGATAGCAAGGATCCATAAGCTGATTGTTAAAAACTAGGCTTGGGCGGGTTAAATATGTAGAGAGAAGGCATAGAGAATGGAAGAAATAAGCTTTCTCCAAACATCCTAGCCCCTAGAATACATATAGGCTCGGCAAAAAGGCAGTTCAGTCGACTGAAGAGGCAACTTCAGTCGACTGAAGCTCCTCAAAAAATGTGAACCACCACAGTTCATTCGACCGAACCCCCTGGTTCAGTCGACCGAACTCAAGAAAACTGGTTCAGTCGACCGAACCCCAGGGTTTGAGCCTACTGGTTTTTGGTCTCAGTTTTTCATTCTAAGGCCAACCAAACAAGCCTAAACAAGGTCCGAGAAAGTGTAAAACACATCTACATGATGTTTTACAACTTCAAAACATAAACCATGCATCGATGATATATAACATGAAGGAAAACACGTAAACATTTATATATCAAAAACAAAACGGTGCAAGGTCTCACACTTGAGGCCAAAATTTTACATCTCATCATTACTTATAACATATCTTGATTGCTTTATATTATAGTGCATCTACATGAAAAAATGCCTTGACCTTCCATCTTTAATTTGTCAATGGATGCTTTCTAAAGAAGGGTCCAAAAGACATACTCTACCATATGGGGCTTTTCTCACCCCACTCTTTGAGTTATTTGGGTTTTCTTCATCTCCATTCAATGTTCTTACCCTAAAACCATCCGACTTTCTCACTGCTACCACCCTCAAGAAAATGGGGTATAATCTCCAAAATGGGGAATGGCACCACAAGACTCATAGATCAACCCCTCAGGTTTTGCAAGAGAAAAATGAGGATTCCACCTATGCACAGGCTGATGCTCCTTCTCCTCCTGCTCCATCAGTACCTCCACCTGCTACTTCACCACTACTGATACTGCTCCTGTCATACAATGCTTTTTAAAGAAATTAGTCAAATCTTTCTCAAAGAGTGTTGATAAAAAGTTTTCCAAAATCAACTCTAGCCTCACTCGCATCGAGGATGCCTTAAGCATTCCTCCCTATGATGCCTCTTCACCCGAGGATGACGATGATGGCGATAACGATGATAGCTCCGCTTCTATTTGATAATGCCAAAAGGGGGAAAAGAAAGTGCGCAAAAGGAAAGCATGAGAAAAATAATATCTTAGGAGAAGAAGCAGGAATGAGAGAGAGAGAGAGAGAGAGAGAGAGAGAGAGAGCAAATCTATTTTTGAAATGAATGTATTTATATTTTGGATCATGTACTTGTACGCTTTTGGAAGGTTGTTATGTAATTATGCTTGGATGCAATTTATCTATCTTATTATGCTTAAAAGATGTTTATCTTATGGATGTTAAATGGATAAATATATGTATGCTAATTAAATAAAAGTTTGGAAAGTGCTATATGAATCTTAAGTTTTCAAAGGTATACTTGAAATGAAATTCAATGTCTTTACATCTATGCATATTTTAAGGGGAAGTTTTTCAAACTTATTATTATATGCTTATTGATAAGGGGAGCTTCATATAAGCTTTCCTATATTATTTTGCTATATGTTTGTCATTATCAAAAATGGAGAGATTGTTGGCCTACCAAGGTTTCAGTGATCGTTTTGATGATAACAAACCTAAGTATCTAATTGTGAAAATTGAGTTTACAGGAAAAATATAATTCACACAATCAAATACATAGAATGGAAGCCATGACGCAAATTTCAAATACTTTGGCAACACGCTTTTGGAAAAAGGCAAAGGTTGAAGAATTGAAGAACTTCAAAGGATTGAAAAATTGAAGAATGTCAATTGTATCGTTTTTTTTAGGACTTATGTAAATTCACATGTCTCATGGATATATTTCTTGAAGCTCATAGGATTCCTAAAAATACCTAAACATAATTTTTCAAAACAAAAAGTGATCAAATCTTTTGAAAAAAAAAAGTTCTTGACTTTTTGAATATCCAGTCGACTAAGGTATGGTTCAGGCAACTGAATCTGATTTGCCAAAATGAGAAAATCGAAATGAAAGCAATCCAGTCGACTAACCAAACAGTCCAGTCGACTGAATGGGTTAATCCAGTCGACTAAACATGCTAAATTTCAAATTTTGTGCTAAAATGGCTAGTTTGACATTGCCATGTCTAGCCTAACGTCTAGTCCAGGATTGAGGCCTATAACTAGAGCCTTTGAGCTCTAGTTTTATTCATTAAAAGCCTCTCAAACATTCTCTCTTATGCACTCTCTATTTGTGCTTAAATTTCTTGAGTTTTTCAATCAATTTATGAGAGAAAAGATTTTTAGATTTCTCTTTGAACTTCATTGATATATTCTTTAAGAAGTGAGTTAGAGCTTTCATTTCTTGTACTCATCTGCTCAGTGTTGGAGCATTCCTTTGTACACTTTCTTGTTACTCTATTGTTCTTGAAAAAGGTGTTTCTCAAAAAGGTTAATCCGCCTATAAGGATTGGAATACTTGAGAATGGTACATTCTCAAGAGAGGCTACTCTGCCTAGACTAAGGAGAGAGACTGCTCTGCCTATTGAACGAGGAATAGTGAGAAATCCTCATAACAGTTCGCCAGAGACAAGGACATAGGCCGTTGCACCAAACCTTGTAAAAATCGTGGTATCGTATTTCTATGTTGCTTTACATTTCATTTTCATTCACTACTACATTAATTGTAAAAGATCTCGGTTAGAAACCGAGATCTTATAGAATCGATCTCAGTTCACAAATCGAGATCTTTTTGAGTGAGATTAAAAAAATTGGTACTTTTAATCTTGGTCAAAAATCGAGATGGAAAATACTTTTAATCTCAGTAAGAAACCGAGATGAAACATACTTTTAATCTCTGTCAAAAATCAAGATTAATAAACATAATTTTTGTAAAAAGAATAATATTATATATAAAGATCTTTTTCACTACATGCATAACCCATAAAACTTATTTCTTGGAATACAATAAGTCCATCAAAAATGATGATAATTAAATACCATCAAAGGTAACAATAAATTAACAAAGTTCAAATATGTGTAGCTCTGGAGAATGAAGACTCAAAAAATAGACAAGACAAATTTTCACCAATCTAGTGACATAGTAATTCAACAAATCAAGCCTCACTACACTTAAAGTAGCTAGTAATTAACAACAACTAAACAAGCTAGTGTTGCAAAGAAACAACATATCAACATCCACTTCTTCAACAATACAGAAAAACAACGAAAGTCGTTGGCCTGCATTTGCGCCTACATGTCAATTGTCAACTGCTGAATTCGTATGAAATGGCATTGACAGTGTATAGAGACAAAATTAGAAAAGATTGGAATATTCCACGACTATAAAACACTAATGAAACATGCAATGTCATATGGCTCGTTCTAGAGTCCCAGATGAATTTTACAAGATATAGTGCCACACATAGATGTCTCCTGACACACCCAAGATTTGTGACCTGGTGCATCCCTCCCAAATTGCATGAGTTCAATCATTTAGATTTTGATTACTATTCCTTCAGGTTGGATTGTATCTTAAATAAGGTTTATTTTAATTACTATTCATTCATGTTGGATTATATCATAAAGAAGGTTGATTTGTAAAGAGGATATGAAGTTACAAGCTCAAACTCTTAAGTGTTCCTCTGATCCAAAAAATAAAAAATTACTAGAAATAAGCCTGGCCACAAACAAACCCTATGCAACCAAAGACCAAATCAGTTAAAACTACACATCAACTCAACCTATAAAAAGCACTTGGTAGCATCTACTTAAGCTGCTGCCACCACTCTATCCTCAGAACAGTCCTTCCTTTGTATTCAGATGCCTACTTCTAGTTAAACTTCACATAAACAAACTTCAAACTTTAAATTCCTTGCTTCACATTAAAAAAACTATGTGTTATTCATCTCAGCGCTCATACTTGCTATGAATTTAACATAGCAAGTGCACAACTTAATTTTCAAACAAATTATTTCTTAACCCTTTGAATATATCCACAAACCTCAGGCAATCATACAAGAAGACCTATTGCCAAACAAGTAGCATAATTCACATATTTAGATTGTCAGTATGTCATTGCTCAATTCTATACACCAGGACTCGTATCGATCTGTAAACAATGTCGATTCAAAAAAATTACTTCAACACAAACAGGCAAACACAAATTCCTAAAAATTGTATTGTCATCATCACTTTTGATATCTAAAATTGCTAATCCCATATCGCGCGAAATCAAAAATAACAATTAGAATACAAATCAACTCAGTTTCTTCTAGCAAGATAAAGAAAAACTATCACACTATAGTCTCCGCTTTGTTACCCTCTAAAACATAGAAACTCCTAGAATTAAATTTCACACAAAATGGAGATGCTGCCTACAATGGTATCCAATATAGAACTAAAATAGTTTAAAGAAGTGTCCAATCTACTTTCTTGTGTAACTTTGCACAATTACATTCTTTCCTTGAATTCCAAGAGACAATCCCTTGTTACGAGAAATATTTTTACTTTGGGTATTTTAGGAAGAGTGAAAACGAGGGCCTTCCACATTGAGAGAAATACTAGAGGACGAATAAGATTGGAGTTAACATCGCTTGACATCATAAAAAAAAAAGAAGACATGTTCATGTTTAGTTCAACTAAAAATACCATAGCAAGATTTTCGTGTTGCTAAACTTTGAAATGAAGTCATTAAAGGTCTTCTATCCTCGTTAGATTCATATAAAGCTAAAGCAGGAGTCTAATAGTTTGAATGTTGCTGAAGCGACCTTTGAGACCCACTTGATGAAGTAGGAACCTCAGTGATTGTACCACGAACAAAGACCAACAATAAAATGCCCATAATCAACACCTACTAACTCCAAATGGTTATTGCAAGGGAAAAAAATACCCTGACATGAATCAAATCTCTGATAAACAAATAAAAATTCAAAACAAGAAGACAATTCCTCTCTTAGAATCACATTGATTCAGTAACATCAATATTGCCAGACTCTACGGTCTCATCATTTCTTTAATACCTGAAGAATAGGGAACATAATCACCAGCACAAAAACCCTTTCCATCAATTTTTTGGCACCATTGATTGCCTGATTTAAAGTGCCACACATGAAAAAAAATCTACGATTTATAAAAATTAGCGATATATTCACATTTTGTTCATATACAAATATATATAAACACAAACACATACAAACAGAGACCAGGAATGTCACACCCCAAACTCCGGGCCACGTGAAACACCTAAGAACAACAACCACAACACCGAGCCCGAGAATACACTATCAAATTAAACATACATGCATTATATATAAACGCCAAACGACAACATTACACGACTCCAACGCCCAAAAAACATGTTATAGCATATATGTAAAAAGCTAACAAAAAGGAAAACTACAGCTTTTCCAACTCTCCTGCACCTCCTGATCAACCTGCATGACCGATTCCTAAAAAAATCAAAATCTCACACCATGAGCTAAAGCTCAGCATATTCTAAAGCTCAGCATTTTTTAAAGCTCAGCATATTCTAAACAATGCATGAGATATAAGCTAAACATGCTAGGAAAACGAGGTGCAGTTTTCGACTATCTTTCAAGCCATTAAAACAGTTTGAAACAGTTTTAGATCACGACTCACCAGAGCCAGAAAAAAATTTTCACAAGCAATGTGAAAGCGAGGATAAAAATCATTTTTCAACTCATTAGAGCCTTGAAAACGATTCCAGTATTACGACTCCCGCAGGCCGTTAATACAGTTTTTTAGAAAATTGGTCTATCCGTCCCAATATGCAATACATGCAATCCATGAATCTTCTCAAACTTTCACTGAAGGACCACTGCCCCAACTAATGCATCTTCTCGGACTTTAACCGAAGGACTACGAAAGTCCCAATTGCACACACACCGACTTTTGTAGCCTACCTCATACACCGGCTTCGCAGCCTACCTCATACACCCACACATGCACACGTGCATCATCAACCAGGATTTACATCTACTGGATCACATATTCATCTAATCCAAATTCATACACATATGCAAACCTAAACCAGTATTTAAAGCATATAACCATGTATCAACACGACGTTTCACAAATCATGTCACATGCCTATAAAACTCTAGGTTTTAAAAAGCATAAACCACGTTACACCTAACGATTGATATCATAACCATGTAATCCACTTACATTTTTCGTACATAAAGGAACAACTATAAATGCACATAACCATGTATAACAATACATCACAACGCCACCCACCGAAATAAATCGACATCCACTCACTGGGACAACCAAGTCTAACCCGAAAGCTAACACCAACCCCTCAAACCACGAGGTTGCAAACACCACCTTTCTCCTCAAAGGATCAAGGGCTCAAACACACTCCATACCCAACCATGACGCACACAACTGTGCCACAACACCTAAAACCGACCACGCACATCACACTCGAGGGCGGCATCACACAAACACCCGAGGTCACCACACGACCCCCGAAATCATAATGCCATTAACCAAACCCCAAAAGGGACCCAAAGGTATTTGAATAAACTAGTTTCCATAAATTAATCAATTGAATACCAAAGGACACTAATTGGAAACCAAAACCCAACCACTGAACCACCGACAAACAGCCTCGAATTCAGTCGACTAGTCCCAACCCCCATTCGAATGAAAAACCCATTGGAAAACCACCAAACGCCGTGAGCCAAAGCTCAGCAGATTCTAAACAACACATGCGATATAAGCTAAATAAGCTAGGAAAACGAGGTGCAGTTTTTGACTCTCTTTCAATCCATTAAAACAGTTTGAAACAGTTTTAGATCACGACTCACCAGAGCCAAAAAAACAATTTTCACAAGCAATGGAAAAGCGAGGATAAAAGCCATTTTTTGACTCATTAGAGCTTTGAAAACGATTCCAGTATTACGACTCCCGTAGGCCATTAATACAGTTTTTAAGAAAATTGGTCTATCCGCCTCAATATGCAGTACATGCAATCCATGAATCTTCTCAAACTTTCACCGAAGGACCACTGCCCCAACTAATGCATCTTTTCGGACTTTAACCGAAGGACTACCGCAGCCCCAATTGCACACACACCAGCTTTTGTAGCCTACCTCATACACCGGCTTCACAGCCTACCTCATACACCCACACACGCACACGTGCATCATCAACTAGGATTTACATCTACTAAATCACAGATTTATCTAATCTATTTCATACACATATGCAAACCTAAACCAGGATTTAAAGTATATAACCATGTATCAACACGACGTTCTACAAACCACGTCACATGCTTATAAAATTCTAAGCTTTGAAAAGCATAAACCACGTTACACCTAACGATTGATATCACAACCATGTAATCTACTTACATATTCTGTACATAAAGGAACCATTATAAATGCACATAACTATGTATAACAATACATCATAACGCCACCCACCGAAACAAATGGACATCCACTCACAGGGACAACCAAGTCTAACCCGAAGGCCAACACCAACCCCTCAAACCACGAGGTTGCAAACACCACCTTTCTCCTCAAAGGATCAAGGGCTCAAACACAATCCATACTCAACCATGACGCACACAACCGTGCCACAACACCTAAAACCAACCACGCACGTCACACCCGAGGACGGCATCACACAAACACCCGAGGTCACCACACGAGCCCCGAAACCATAACGCCATTAATCAAACCCCAAAAGGGACCCAAAGTTATTTGAATAAACTGATTCCCATAAATTAATCAATTGAATACCAAAGGACACCAATTGGAAACCAAAACCCAACCACCGAGCCACCAACAAATAGCCTAGAATTTAGCCGACTGGACCCAACCCCCAATCGACTGAAAAACCCACTGGAAAATCACCAAAATGCCTCAACGCACGGTTCAGTTGACTGACCCCATGAGTTCCGTCGATTGAACCCCAAGAACTATGATCCAATCGACTAACTCATCGGTTCAGTCGACTAAACAAGCCCAGAAACCGTTTTTAGCTATAGGTTCAACCTCCAAACCTCAAATCAAAGCCTCCAAACACCGATCCAACATCATCAAGCATACACATGCCTAGACCTAACACCAAGGCCACCAAAGAAACACCTGGCACCTGATTCCATCTACGAAATCGCCAAAAAATAGGTTTTAAGCCCAAAATCTAACATTTATAGAAAATCAGATCTACAACAATCCGATCGATAAAAACACACTCGATTACATGTAGTACCCTTATAAGACATACAGGTCTAGAATTCTACCTCGGTGAGTTCAAAACTCGACGCCTTGAATCACGTGAAAAATCGAGTTTCATCAAAATTGAAATCTGACCGGATGGTTGCGTAGCCCACCATGCCAATAACAAAGATTGGCTATTGGATCGTTGAAAATCAAGCCCTGGGCTCCCGAGAAATTAGAGAGAAGGCAGAGAGAATATGAAGGAAACTTAGGAGTTAAGTTTTGAAAATATCTTTTGAAAATATCTAACTCCAGATATTTATAAACCTCCAAAATATCTTTTTTTTTTTAATTTTCAAAATTCGCACCGTAACACCCCACGGCCCCCAGAGCCTTCCCCACATGCATCTCTACCCTCAAACATGCATCAAAAACATATAAAACATGCTACAATGAAAACACGTAATACGCGTCGAAAAATGTCAAAAAAGAAAACGGGTCAGGATCTCACAAGGAAAAGAGAGCAATCGTTGCCGTCTAGGGGTGGTGGAGCGCGCAACAGTGACCTCGCGTGATTGGTGAATGAACAAGCGACGGCCACGACTATCTCCTGCAACGACGAGCTCCTATGGCTTGCGGCGACCATTGCTGGCAGCGACTAGGGCTGACGACAATGGCAGGTTGCGCGACAATGGTTGCTTGCGGCGATGGTGGGTTAGGACGACGATGGGTGGCGGCGACAAGCTTGCAGACTAGGGTTTCGTTTGGTAGGCGAGATTGAGAGAGAGAGAGAGAGAGAGAGAGAGAGAAAGAGAGAAGGGACGAGGGGAGAGAACTGTAGTGAAATATTTGTGCGATCCAGAGGTGCGGTGTAAGCATAAATTAACGATTTTTTTATCTCGGTTATATATAAAAAACGTGATTAAAAAATTTATAAACAATCTTAGTTTTTAAATAACTGAGATAAAAAAAATGTATACAATTTCGGTTTATTTAACCAATCGAGATTAAAACATTACTTTATAATTTTTTATCACGATTTTATTAGAACCGGGATCTTTTTAATTTTTCGAATATGATTTTTATGTATTATTGTAGTTGTGATTATTATCTTGTTTCTTACTTTTGCTTTACACTTATATCATTTACTTGTGTTTTAAATCTCAAACAATAAAAGTTTTGAATCTTATAATATTATGAATTAAAATTAAGATACATTTGCACTTTAATCTTCAAATAAGAAATTTTTTTATTGTGAATTAAAATTTAATTTTACATTTTAAATCTCCAAACAAAAAAGTTTTGAATTAAAATATACATTTGTGATAATATTTAAACAAATTTTTTTAAAAAAAATTCAATTCACAAACCCCCTCCCTTCTGGGGATTACACATTTATTATTAGGCGTGGCAAGTGGGGAGGGGTGTTTTGGGGCTTAGGAAAGCATGTGTTGGAAGACAAAGTGGGTGGGGTCCACCCCCACTCACTCACAAACCCAAAATTTTAAATTTTAATACAACGGTGTATTTTTTTATTCACATATATGCAGTGATAATATTAAAATTAATATTTTTAATTTTTCATTATATCAAAATTAATTTCTCAAAAATTATGAAATTTTAAAAAGTATTCACAATTTAAAATTCACAAGTTTTCGCGTACATTGACAGATTCATTCAAAATTCAAACGAAAGTTACCGGACCCACTAACCCCTACCCATATGATAATTTACATATGTTTAGCAATTTATAATTAATCAAAGTCAATTAATACGCACATCATATTATTTATTAAATTAAAAAAGAACCAAGTCTCACAGATCCAATCTTATGTACTAAGTTTTTTAAGGTGGTGGGGATTTTACCTCTCATGACTTTTATCATGTTGTTGATTTGTGCTTTCTCGTCACAAATTTATTCATCCCATGTTGTGGACACTTATGAGGGCTCTTTTTTGGCCTTCTGGTTACCTGCTTTGCCCCTTTGATATAGTGGCTACGAAGGACTAGGTACACTTGCTACTTATTCTCTTCCTTCCCCGTTAGGGGAATAATGAGTTGTGCTTTCTCGATCTTCAAATTGCAGGTCGTGATCTTGATGGGTTTGAGGGGTTAACAGTTTGGGTGGAGGGCGATTTTCATTTTTTTCTTTGATGTGTTGTAGCAATTCTTGATTTTGTTGGACTAACTGAAAAATTTTCTAGGTCAAGTGTTGGAGTTTCTCTTGCATTGGGTGGGTTTGTTGGACATTGCCTTGTGTTCATGCGATGGAGGACATCCTCAATCGACTTGTTTCTTCTGCCTAGACCTCGTTTGGACCATCCACAATGAAGATCACCACCGAAATAGAAATATGAAGTTTACCACGGATGGCGCCAATTGATGGTATGATCTTCTAGATCATCCTCTGATAATCCAATTTCAACCTAAAATCACTAAACTAAAACCATTAGAATGGGCGGCAGTGCAATACCAGTGAAATTGGCTCCAATGGTTAAGTCAATTATGAGAACCAAGTAACTAGAGAGAAAAATATGTAAAAATGATATATGAATTCTCTTTCACGCCTTTTATTTTATTCTTAATTTATGTGGCAGATACGTTATGCGCAGACTGTTAGGACCGTACCATTTTAAAGTCATTAAAACTCACACATTGCATGCGACACGCATTATCCCTAATCAGGACGATGACTGACCAGAAGAGTCTAAAAAGCATCTGGATCATTCTCAAGTCCGTAACACGATGCAACAACTTTTCCTTGAGGTGGCTGATTAGAGGCTGATCAAATTATGCCTGTTCGCTCTCTTACACTGGCCGCAGAGGAATACGCCCTATTCACTGCAGATTGGGCCTTTTAATGGACTTGGGCCCCATCTGACGCGGACCTCATCTCCAACGCCCATCTCCTGTAATTTATTTTAGCTAGTTAAGTAATTATTAACGTTGGAGATGCTCACAAAAAAATTTACTCAATCTGTACTTTCTAAATTTAATAGGCAATTATGATAAGAAGTTTGAGATAAAATTCATTCCTAACTTTAGAATGTAATTCTAGTTTGTGTATGTATTTGAGATTCACTTTCACGTTTCAATTTGACGTAAATAATAGAATCTAAGATGTACTAGAACTCGGTTCTTATTCTTCTCTATGACTCATGCCATCCAAATTAACTAAGCGTAATTGTTGTTATCAATATTCCACAAGTACGCCCCATTCTTTTAGAAATATAGTTCGAATTATTTTGCCAACCATCACACAATGTGAAGAACGTTTACAGTTTGGTAACGTTTGAACAATAGTCCAAGCAAATGAAACATGCACTAACAAAAAGGCAAATCTCAAATTGAGAACATGCACGTATTAGTTTGGGATTCCTTATTTGCTTATTTTTGTTTTTTAGTAATTTTTTCTCATCATTAAGTCAAATTACTGAATTTTTTAATCATTAAGTCAAATTATTGTTGAGAAAAATAAAATAAAATGATAGAAGAAATAGAAAAAATTTGAGGCTTTAAAGCATGATAAATCATTTTTGCTCCCACTCTAAGAGAGTTTGCTATTGGGATTTTTGGCAAATCGCTTCTAGAATACAATGAAACCTCGATATCTACATATAACAATTTTAGAAATTTTTCAAAATTTCTTAAATAATACTTGAAGGATATTACGAATTTGATGAAAGAAAAGTGTCTTAAAACTGTTAGTAGAAGCTTTATTTATAAATTACGTAGGGACACAATTGAAGAGTACGACTTTATTAATGGCAATTAATCATTATTATAATGAACAGTCATGACTTTTAATATTTAAAAATAAATTAATTTTAATAATTAAGAAAAAAGATAATTATTTAATACTTCTTACTGATATTAACTAAAAATATACCATCATTTGATCGCAATCGCACATACCAAGTGCGCCTTTTGCCCGCGCAATGCAAATGCAATCCAATGCTACGCACTATTTTATGAAGTGAAAAAAAGTTTTGTAAACTTTCAAGATGGGATTACACATTTTCCAACAAAAAAAGAATCTTTTCTTCTTCTTTTTTTATTGCAACTTATATATATATACTTTTTGACTCATCTTAAGCTGAAAAAGTAAAATTTTTTAATTAAAATATAAAAAAAGTTAAAACAAAACAAAAACAAGTCAAAAGAGACAATAAGCCAAAATTTATAGTACTTATTATTATTTTTATTTATCTCATCTAGCCAGTTCAGGAAAAAAAATAGTCAAAACATTAAAAAAATATTTTGAAGAGATTAAAATTAAACAACATTTTTGAAATTTAGCCCAAACATGGATGAACTTAAACACCAATTGAAAGTTTCAGACGTCGCCGTCCCAAAGCTCCTCAACCGATTTGTAAGGGCCATCTGGACTAACAAACAGTTCTCCTCGAGCCGCCTTTCGTTGTGGAATCTGACTGATTAGAGCCAATTCATCCTCCGTTAATTTCCAATCAAAGATTTCAAGGTTTTGTTTCATCCTCTCCTTGTTGAAGCTCTTCACGATAGCGCTGCCTCCTTGCTCATGTACCCATCTCAATGCAACCTGCATGTCTTGCATAAGTTAAACCGCTTGGTTGTCCTAATTATTTTTATAAGTGCCAGTTTACCTGTATCTCAATTAATTTTTAAAATTAATCTTACCATTCAATAACAAGACCTAATTAAAAATGAGCTAAAATTCCGTATAAACTAAATCCAAAAAATTAATAGCACCAGTTAGTTAATTTAATTCCTCATAATCCAACTAGCTATGTGGATGTTGCGGCTACACTTATATATTCTAAACTTGACACCCTATAATGAATGGCTCTATTTTGGCCTTGATTGGCAAATATAATGTTTTTTTTTATTTTTTAATTAAAAATGTAAAAAAATCAACATGGCCCGTTTGCTAAAAAAATATTAAAGTTAGAAAGCCAATAAGTTAAATCAAAATGTTAATTCTTATAATATTCGATTTAAACTCCGACAACTTTTAAAAGACCATAATGGAGTGCTTATTATATTAAGAAAATTATCTTTTTCGTGCAAATTCTTTTTATAATATGTTTAGAATATACTTTTATTTTGTCTCATCAATAGTTAAATAGTGTGAACTCTTTTTCTATTTATTAACTCTATCGAACTACATGTGTATCAAAAATAAATATAATTATTGTAATTAGTATAAGTATTCTTTACATAAGAATTGACTCACGATAACCCTGCATATAAAGAGATGGCTATAAGTAGATAAATGAGATTAGAGAATTGAACATACTCCTTAAAAGGTGTGTATTGTATGCATCTATTATATTAAGAAAATTATCTTTTTCATGCAAATTCTTTTTATAATATGTTTAGAATATACTTTTATTTTGTCTCATCAATAGTTAAATAGTGTGAACTCTTTTTCTATTTATTAACTCTATCGAACTACATGTGTATCAAAAATAAATATAATTATTGTAATTAGTATAAGTATTCTTTACATAAGAATTGACTCACGATAACCCTGCATATAAAGAGATGGCTATAAGTAGATAAATGAGATTAGAGAATTGAACATACTCCTTAAAAGGTGTGTATTGTATGCATCTATTATATTAAGAAAATTATCTTTTTCATGCAAATTCTTTTTATAATATGTTTAGAATATACTTTTATTTTGTCTCATCAATAGTTAAATAGTGTGAACTTTTTTTTTATTTATTAACTCTATTGAAGTACATGTGCAATGAATTTATGTATCAAAAATAAATATAATTATTGTAATTAGTATAAGTCTTTTTTACGTAAGAATTGGCTCCTGATAACCCTGCATATAAAGAGATGGCTATAAGTGGATAAATGAGATTAGAGAAAATTGAACATACTCCTTAAAAGGTGTGTTGTATGCATATATAAATAAGACCACATTGGTCTTATTGTAAATTAGCACCTATGTTGTACGCATTTGGGCACGTGCGCTAGATTCGGGTATGTATTTAAGAATTAGATATATAAAACCTCTAAATTAATAATACATAGGCTCGACTACAAAATATCTAAATTTAGATACGAGTGCTTAGATACTGAAAAAACTATACATGCAAAATAACACCCACTTATATGCTAAAAAAATTTAAAAGTTAAATATTAATAGGTTGTTTGATAACGTAATTCAACACTTAATACTTAAAGCATTAAGTGGAAATAAATTAACATCGTTTGATAACTCAAATATATATCACTTAAAATTTTTAAGTGCCTCTTACAATATACGTTAAATATTTAAATAATTTTAACTAGCAAATCTATTACGTACTTAATTATAACTGAATTTATACCTACTAATATACAAAAATTAATGTACACCATTATAATCTAATCACTACTGACCCATCACTATTGCAACTCCTACCCCACCCCACCCCCTCCCTCATGTCACCATCCCAATGCTGGGACCAGTCCCCCACCACCACCTTACCTCCATTCCTTTACCACCATCATTCCACCACACCTACCATGCTACCATGTATATATACCACACCATAATCCCATTGTCACTGCCACTACTACGTACGTACCACCACCACCACGCTGTCGTACCATGCTGCCACCTCTTCCCACCACTAGCATGCCATCTTTCCAATACCATCATGCCACCACCAT
This sequence comes from Heliamphora exappendiculata, assembly GCA_034768845.1. Classification (NCBI taxonomy): domain Eukaryota; kingdom Viridiplantae; phylum Streptophyta; class Magnoliopsida; order Ericales; family Sarraceniaceae; genus Heliamphora; species Heliamphora exappendiculata. The sequence continues at coordinate 10,239 of JAOTRH010186727.1, read as the reverse complement.
AACCCCACCATTTCCACTGCCACCATCATGTCATAACCACCACTGCTACTACCCCTACTACCACCAAGACCACTACGCCTCCACAATTCACCACGATGATTCGACAACCACTATGACTGTCATAACCCCATCACCACCACTACCACTGCCATAATCTCGTCTCCACCACCATTCAACAACCACTATGTCATACACCACCTCTATGGTGTTGTCACTAGCATAATGCCACGACCACCTTCATCGATCACTGTCGCTACCACCCCAAACTTCTACCATCCCCCACCACAACCGCTATAATCACGCCATCACCGTAGCCGCCATCATAACCCATCTCCACCACCATATAACTACCACTATGCCACCACCCTAATGCCACAACCAACTTTATCACAATTACCATTATCGCCACTGTGAGACCCTGACCCGTTTTCTTTTTTCAGCGTTTTTGGACGCGCTTTACGTGTTTTTGTTTGAGTATGTTTTATTACTTTTGATGCATGATCGGGCTTAGATATACATGTGGGGTAGGTTCCCGGGGCTATGAGCCATTGTGGTGCGAATCTCAAAAAATTTCAAAAAAAGATATTTTGGAGGCCTATAAATATCTGGAGTTTGATATTTTCAAAAGATATTTTCAAAACTTAACTCCTAAGTTTTTTTCTTTCTCTCTCTGTCTTCTCTATAACTTCTCAGGAGCCTAGGGCTCGATTTTTGACGATCCAACAGCGGATCCTTGCTATTAGAACGGTGGGCTATGCGTTCATCAGGATAGAATTTCATTCCAGCAAAGTTTAGTTTTGCACGTGGATTGAGACGTCAAGTTTTTAACTCACCGAGGTAGGATTATAGACCTATATGTTTTATAAGGGTGCTATGTATAATCGGGTGTATTTTTACCGATCGGATTGTTGTAGATCTGATTTTCTGTAAAAGTTGAGTTTTTGAGTTAAAAATTAGTTTTATGTCGATTTCGGTAGATGAAATCGTGTTTTGAGAGTTTCTTTCGTGATTTTGGTGTTTGGCTTGGACGTGTGTACGTCCGTGGGTGTTAATTATATGTGGGTTGGTAAGTTTATGTGTGCTTAGAAGCATTATAGTGAGTGTTTGAGTGTTTGGGGGCTTAGAATTCGTCACAGGGACGTTCTGGAGCGTCTGTGCACGCTGAAGGATGCTCAAGCGCCGAGCGAGCGCCTAGCGAGAGCCGGGTCCGCAGGGCTATTTTTTATCCTTTTCTTTTGATCCTATCTCCCTCATTCGGACTCGAAATTGGGTCATTTTTATATTCAAATTGAAACCCCGGAAGTTCTCTTTCCTATGGGACCTCACTCACCTTAAAATTATTTTTATAGAAAAAGTTATTATCAAAAGAGTGAAGGTATGTCAAGATTTCTAAATCGTTTTTCACTCGTTTTTAACCGAATATTTGGAAAAAGGTTGTTTTCATCTTGGTTGGCCGTGTTAGGTGTGTGGGAGTTTATGTTGGCCGTGTTGAGCGTGTGTGGGTTCATGTTTGCCGTGTTGGACGTGTGTGAGTCTGTTTTGGTCGTGTTAGGGCCTTGGGAGTTTGTTGGTGTTTGTTGTTTGGTGGTTGGGTTTTGGTTTTTGATTGGCGTCCTATGGTATTCAATTGATTAATTTATGGAAATTAGTCAATTCAAATACCTGTGGATTCCTTTTAGAGTTCGGTTGGTTGTGTGATGGTTTCGAGAGTCGTGTCGTGGCTTCGGGTGTTTGTTTGGGTGTCGTCCTCGGGGGTGACGTGCATGGTTAGATGCGGGTTTTGGTGTGTGGTTGTTTTTGAGGTGGTTAGTGCATCGTTGCGTGTAGGGATTTTGCTTTGTTTCTTCGTTCGGTGTTTCACCCAGCGATGACCGCTCGAGCGGTGGAGTGGCAAAGATGTATATCGATAGGGGACCGCTCGAGTGGTGGTTGTGCGCTCGAGCGGGGTTGTGGCTGTGTTCTATGTCGATTGGGGACCACTCGAGCAGTGGTTGAGCGCTCGAGCGGTTGAGTGGCGTTGACCTTTGGGTTAGGTTTTGGTTTTCTGTATTGTTGGTTGTCCTGGTGAGTGGACGGATCGTTCGGGTGAGCTGATGACGGGTATATGGCATGTGATGTAGTGATGGGTTATGTGATGGGTGGTGTCATGATGTGAAGTTATATCTGGCTATGTGTGTTTATAACTGGCTTCGTGCATTTATAACTGTGGTGTATTATGCATGGATTATGTAAGTGGATTATATGTTTTGGTATTGTTACGTGTACCATGATTGCATGCTTTAAAACTCAAACGTTTTATAGGCATGGTTATGTGGAATATGAGGAATGGATGCATGTGATGCATGTTGCATGAATTACAGGTGTTGTGTGAGTCGCGTGTGTAGCATGTGACGTAGTTTGTGAAACGTAGTGATAGTACGTGATTTTATGCATTTAAATTCTGAGTAGGTTATGCATATGTGTATAGAATGAGATAAATGGTTATGTTAGCAATGGCTAACGGTGATTACGTTAGGGTTACGACCCTTCGGTTAAAGTTCGAGAAGATTACGTTAGGGTTAACCCTTCGGTTAAAATCTGAGAAGATTACATTAGGGTTACGACCCTCCAGTTAAAGTCTGTAAAGAGGTGTTTGATAGGGCTACGATCCTTTGGTGAAAGTCCGTAAAGATGCATTGACGGGGGTTACGGTCCATCGGTGAAAGTTCGAGAAGATGCATGGATTGCATGAACTGCATTATGAGACGGATAGACCAGTTTTTAAATTGTTTTAAGAGTCGTGTGAATCACGATATAAAAACCCTTTTTCAACTATTTTCATGGCTCCTGTGAGTGAGTCAAAACATGATTTGTATCCTCGCTTTCCCTTGCATGTGAAATTATTTTCAAAGCTTGAAAGAGAGTCTAAACCTGCACTTCAATTTTTCTAGCATGTTTTGTTTATATTGCATGCTTATCTAGTTTCTACTGAGCCTTGACTCACGGTGTGGGATTTTCTTTTCTTCAAGTACCGGTCACGCAGGTTGATCAGGAAGTGCTGGAGAGGTAGAAGAGCTGTAATCTTCCTTTTTTTGTTTTTCTGTATCATGTATTCTTAATACATATTGAATGGCATTTGAGCCTTATAATGTATGCCGTTTGACGTTTATATACAATGCATGTATGTTTACATTGAAAGAGTATTCTTGGACTGGGTATTATGTTGTTTGTTTGTAGGTGTTTCACGTGACCCGGAGTTTGGGGCATGACATCCACTCCCACCATATCACTACTACTATAATAACCCATACTCGAGATATAAATAAAAAAGAAAGAACATTTCAAAAGAAATGAAATTTCAAACCCAATTTCGACAAGTAGAATTAACCTGACCGTTTAACCTTCTCAAGCCCGAGACCTGGGATGAAGTGAGACCCGCATATATATAAATATTATATCCCTAGTGTTGAGGTTAAAATTAAAATTTTCTAAATCCAAGTCAATCATAATCAAGAGTTAGGTCCGAGAAGTCAAGAAACGAACCAATGAGAATATTCTCGAAATTCTCTTGCAATAAAATAAAAGAAAATTATTATTTAAAAAAAATATTATCAGGAGGCCAGCGACCAGTGGGACTTGTGCCCAACTTGGTGACCAAGTTTCATGAACTCCAGTTACGTTTTTGAACTGAGGTTAGGCTAGTTAATCCATGGTTAATGAAGCTTCCTAAGTAAGCTTCCTCCACTAACCTTGTATATAAAAACGCAACATAAACCTCCCATTTATCTTCTTTAAGTTCGGCCATAGAGAGGACAGGAGAGAGAGAGAGAGAGAGAGAGAGAGAGAAGAAAAGAAGAAGAAAGAAAGGAAGAAAGAAAGTAAGAAGAAAGAAAAAAGGAAGAAGAGGGAGCTTGGGGTTAAGAGCTTTAAAGCTAAGTCCATGGCCTTCATCACCAAGAAGTAATCCACAACAAGGTAAGAAAGACTTCTATACCTCTGATTTTACACATCTCAAATATCTCTCCCACCATTCCCATGCTCAAATCTAAGATCATAAACCAAAACACAAGAACAAATGCGTAATAGTGAGATTTTGGGGCTATTTAGTGTGAGTGTTGTGTTTTTTAGTTTGTATGAGATTTTCTTTGAGATTCATGGCATGATAAGATTATGGAGTTTTGATATATGAGCACTCAACCCATGCATGCAAAGAAATAAGCTAAAACATGACATGCACCATGCTAGGAGGCTAGAAGACAACAAGGCTTGAGAATTGAGATTTTTAGCTCTCTGTCCCAATTTTTGAAACATTATAACTAATTCTAAAAATATGTTCTGAGTGTGTGCTTTATGTCCAGACCTAGATTTTTATGTTATCTTTCATCTAAAATTTGTTTGAACTAATTTGAATGGGTGGAACTCGAGATATGACATTTCTACAAAAACATGTTGTTTTTAGACCAGTCTGTGTTGCAGAGCCAAAAACCCTATTTGCAAACGTAAACTGAGCTTAGGTATTTTCATGAAAGTTATATCCACCATGTTTATCTAGCTACCCAGCAACAATGAACCTAATATGTTGAGTTTTGAATGTTCAAATCACCTCTGAAACTCTGTGTTCATGTTTAGTGATTAAAAGAACTATCTGTCACATACTTTTGTGTGGTTCAAAACCCTTGTTTTTAATGATCTTATTCAAAAGTGATATTCATGAAAAATGTTAAGGATATTTCAATCTAGTTTTTGTCCAAAAATTATGTTCAAAAGCCCCAGTATGTTCCCCCAAATGATTTTTAAACTCTCTATTAAAAATTAACTCTGCTGAGTGTTTGACGCTTTCTGAACACATTTTCTTAATCAAGTTATTTCTTCAATATTTTCTTAATAGCTACCCTGAGCACTCTTCATGAGACTTGTAGAGAACATCTTGAACTACAACATTTCCAGAATTGAGCTTGGTAGGACCTATTTTGGTGCTCCAAAATCAAGATCAATAGAGATCCATTTTCAGTAAAATTTCTAAGTGTTGCTGAACCGTTTTCACTCGTGAGAGCCAAATCACCTAGTTGCATTAGGTTTGAGTCTTAGTGTCCTTCATTAAAGTTGTAGAGAATATTGTTATTTAAATTGTGACAAAAAATCAGAACCTAACTTAAGGTTTAAGCTCCCCAAAACCTTGCTGCAAGTGAAAATTAAGTTGTTGAATTTTAGGATAAAGTGACGATAATGGTTATGCTAAGTCCTTATGTAAGCTAAGGTTTAAGCAAGTTCTTAGTGTCTCTTGGTCCTAAAAAAGAGATAACCTTGGCCCCTAAAACTATTGAAAACATTTAACGATCCGAATCATTTTAGTATTTCACGTTCCAAAGGGATAACATTTCGTGTTAACAGTCAAGTTATGTTTTGTTTGCTAGGCATGGAGATTGTATTACCTGAGAGTCCAACTTAACTCATCGGTGAAGACTCGGTTCTTACATGTATAAGATAAGATGAGAGTGCTTAGCCATTATCTTGAACATGAATTTATGTAAATGATGCTTTAAATATTTCGATGCGCATGCTTTGAACTATGGCATGTTTTGTTGAATGATTGCATGAACTATTGTTTCAAATGCCATGATATTTTAATTCAAATGTGCTATCCATGATCTTTTGAACTAGCATGATTTTTTTATAAAAGTACTGTCAATGATGTGTTGTTGTTTCAAAGTGCCAAGTTACAAGAATTTTCGTCCCTTTATATCCCGTTAGGGGAGGTTACCCAACTGTGGGTTTTGTTTGTCCCTATAGAGAAGATTTTTCGTTAAGCGAGAGTTTTTACCTTAAAGACTTTTCAGGCTAAATCTCAAGTTATAGCACATACCACTCATGCTTAGTGGGAGAGTGGCCCTCATTCAATCACGTTGCTATTCGTGCATTGAGAATTGAGATTACGGTACCATCGAAACTCCTAGTCATGAGGTTGACGATTACTTGGACATTGTTGGGGTTTGGGTCTAGTTATGAGAAAGTGGTTTTTTATTAAATTGTGGCGGCTAAGCGAAGATACATTTTGCCATACTGAGAATGTTATGTACAATCTGTGATATTTTTATGTTCAAGCAAATGCATCGGTTTCTATGTTTTGTGAAAAATATGATGGACTACTTTTAGAAAGTGTTTTTAGTTATCTTTAGCTAAATAACTGTCTTTTTTTGTTCATGATAATGCTAAGTGCACTCTCCTATAACCTATATGGTTGCAGATAACAAGAGCGACTAGGAGTTAGTTCACCACGGGCGTTGTCAAGTAGTTTTTGAAGCTGATGTCGGATGTTATTTTGGTCCTGCTGTCTTTTGTTTAGTTTTTGTACTTGGTAAAACATCTTATGGTGAGAACCAAGGTTTTGTTGTATTAGAAGCAATGTATGCCCTTGGGATGGTGTATCCCTGGAAACTTATATTTATCCCTTTTATGAAGGTTCGTGATTTCTTAGAAGTACGTGTTCTGGTCTTTTAATATTCTTTTAAGCCTTATCTTTCTCCCAAGCCACCGAGCATACGGCGGTATTCATACCCCTCTACACAAGTTGACTACCTTGCGGGAGCAAGCTATGTGACAACTACCACCATGTCACCACTTCCATCATCGCTATACAGCCACCACCACTATGTCACCAATCCCACCATGCCACTACTATTACACCACTACTACCACCACAACATAAAAATTAAAAAGGATATATTAAAAATAACAAATTATAAATTCAAACTTCTTGTGCGTATCAAATAACTAGTTTTAATTTATCACTTCAAGTTTTTATCAAATAATTTTTAAATTTAAGCAATTCAGCATTCTGTTTTTAGCATTAATTTTAGTTTTTAGGTTTCAAGTTTCAGTTTTTAGTTCTAAATTTTATCAAACACCACCTAAGTAAAGGCGTTAAATGCATAACATGTAAGAAAAGTATGAAGATATAAATATAAAATTATAGATAGACTTAGTAAGGCATTATTTTTGGTAGATAATAAACGTGGGGTCTAAATCTTTAAAGAGAAAGTGGGTTGGGCTTAAAGTAATAAATGTGGTTAGATTAGTTAGTTCAGTCCCATTTTGAATTTAATAGGGACTGACATGTAATGGGCTTGAGGTTAGGCCTGAGCCAAACTAAAGGTAATTGATAGTGACATGTAATGGGCATCAAGTTAGGCCTCATTAGGATTTTATAGTCAAACTAAAGGTATTGGGTAGCCACATGCAATGTGGGCTTGAAGTTAGGCCCGACTCGGACTTTTTATTGTTTATGTTAGATAAGGTTACAAATTTTACATTGTTAATAGTTGTGGCAGGAGGGAAAGACAGATAGAGAAAGTTATGGGCAGCTGTATCCTAGTTGTATTTTGTGCTTGTACCGAGATCGTATTGTGTAGACACCGATACCTTGTAAGATTTTGTGAGTTTGTGTAACATTGGTTGCCACTCAATGCACATGCCTTTGCTTGTTATATAGGTGTGCATATGGCCAACACATTTTTTTAGTACGTACATTTTTTAAAATATTTTAGCATAACACTTATTGATGCAGTGTTGCTCGGCCTTTCATTTATGAAAACCCACGACAATCAATCACAAGGGTTTTGGCCTAGTTGTTAAGGTTTAGGACTTGGGAATTTGCTCTCTCTAAGGTCTCAGAGTTGAAACCTCTTAAGTACTATCAACTCTTTGGAGTTAATCCATACGAGATTTCTTTTTATCAATAAAGAGAATTTTATAACTGTCACCCAAACAAGAATAGCTTAGCCAAACACTCCAAGAGAGCCAGGAATAAGCCCAAACAAAATACAATTGACTAGGAGGCAATCCAAAGGAGGGGCATACAAAGAAGGGGAAAGGGGAAACAAAGAACAAAACACCCCCCTAAACAAATTATAGTACAACATCCACACTTCTCAAAACATTGCAGCACTGCACATCACATTTTAGCTCCCCCGAACCCCAGTTAGCACAGCAGACCCAGATTGCAGTACAACCAAATTGCATACCCAAAAGTGCATCCTGTGCACTTTACACGAGAATGAAGGTCTACGGTGCATATAATAATGGAGTAACTGTAGCAAGAAACATATTTATTATTGACACTCTCCTCGTGTCCTAGGGGATTTTCTAATTACGAAAACCTTAAAAGCCTGAAGATTGTCTTAAAGAATATAAAGGTTTTTGTTTTAGTTGCTTTTACTTGGACGTAGGGGTGGGACCCTTTTTAAAAACCAAAAATTATACTTCAAAAACCAAAACCATCACTCAACAAGCCTAGCTCAGCCTCATTTCAATCATTAACCAGCACCACCAAAACCCATTACCAATAGCTTCCACACACTACCTAGAGACCATCAGAGCTCAGAGGGATAGTCCTCAGTAGCCACCCTCTTCTTCCAACACTTCAATTTCTTGACACTTTAAATTCTTAACAGATTCAGCCTAGTCACAGTCAGTCCCTCCCTAGATGGATCTCACCTTAGCCTAGTCCATGCTCACCCATTTGGTTTCTTGGATTAACATCATTTGAATTTGTCTACTCCTCACCATTCTTCTCACCATTCGTCTCTTCTACTCCTCCCCAAGCCCCTGGCATTCCATGAGAGGATTCTCAAAGGGTCAAGCTTATGTCCCTCTGCCATAGATCATCATCCTCTTCCTCCAGAGCAATCACCCTTTGGAGGGCCTACTCCTCACTTCTTCAAGATTTATACCCAAAAGTTTGCTTGTTTCCAAAATCTTTTCTACCTCTCTTTTGATAATCTAGATACGATTGAGAAAATTCTAAGTAGACAGAGAAGATTGTTCAACAAGGGCATCCTTCCCCTTTTTTGTTTCTTTTTCATTTTGCTTGGTTGACCCTCACCCTTCATCAGGCCTCGCATGCCAAGACCCATAATCAACTTTTTATTCTTCTTCCTACTTGCAGTGAACAACCTCTATGTAAACACCCTTTCCTTCTCTGACTCTAAGTTTTTATTGAAATCATGAAACTCCCCTGCTTCCCCTTCCACAGCAGAGACAGGTGGAGCAGCTCTGATGTTAGATGGGTTACAAGTACTAGGGCCAAGATCCATCAGGCATTCCTTAAAAATGATAACCTTTGGATGTAATAAGTTACGACCAACCTGCCCTCTCAAGTCAACCTCTGTGTCAGCTTTAGCATTAGTAAGCAGCCCTAGTTGCAGAGCTTCCTGACTACTGCCCACTTCAATTGCAATCCTTTCCTCAAACCCACATGAAACTTCAGCACCTTCCTCAACTGACACCTTTCCTTTCTCATCCATATAAGCCTCTAATCTAATCTCCACAATAAAAGTTAGTAGATCCAGCTCATCATCCCCTACCATCAAGTTGCTTCTTCTGGTATCCACCCTAATTGTAGGGCTCATTCGTACTCCAATGGAGGGGGATTCCATATTTTTTGAAATAGCTTCACTAACAACGCAACCATTCTCCCCTTATTCATGCTTTTAATTGAGGTTTATGCACACAAACCCTACCAATGATTGGAATTTCAACAACTCAAACTTTGCATAGCGCCGCCCCAACTTGCAGATCATCATACTCATCAATCTGTGAGGGGGATTTCGTGGAGACTAAGAGTAAACCACACTCCAGGTCTTTCTTCATAATTGTTCTGGGGTCAACAAAAGCCACTTCACCAAACCTCATACCTATCAATTTAAAAGTGGGTTCATTCCAAGCGTTGAGTGGAACACCTTCTACACTCATCCAGACCCTCATAGCAGTGGTGAACTCTCTAAAGCTCCAGTCATATAGGACCTCGAACCAGGTTTCCAACCAGTCCCTAGCTCCTTCACAGTAGGCCTTTTTGTCTTCCACTTATAGGAATTGGAGCAAAACTCTATCCCCACCCAGAGGTTTAACGTCAATGTCTATGGCATGCTCCCTATGCATGGCTTTCTTAATATTGTGAGACATTCGCCAATCTTTTAATATCCCAACACTGCATGCCTTCAACCACTCCCCATATTCATCAACCCTGAACAATCTTTCAATATTCTCTAGGCTGATCTCTTTACTAAACTTCACCACTTGTGCATAAGATTTGTGATGCTTGTGGGGGTGGGTGGATAGCAGCTACATAGAGCCTTTAACATTCCATACCTTTCATCCGTCTGTTGGAATCTGTGAATTCATTGACCATTGAATTTCAGAATTCAATAGCAGAATTCAATTGCAATTGAATTGGCCATTCAATTGGCAATTGAATCCTGAAAT
>JAOTRH010186716.1:0-11777 GCA_034768845.1 Heliamphora exappendiculata | reverse complement strand
GCAAGAGATATGCATTTGTTATTGTTGATGATTTCACTAGATACACTTGGGTGCTATTCTTAGCTCATAAGGATGAAGCATTTGCCTCTTTTTCAAAAATGTCTCAGAGAGTTCAAAATAAAATTTTTTTCAAATCACAAGTATCTAAAGTGATCATGGTAGAAAATTTGAAAATAAAAATTTTGAAAAATTTTGTGGTAAAAATGGTATTAACCATTAACTTCTCAGCTCCTAGAACCCTTCAACATGATGGAGTTGTTGAGAAAAAAATAGGACATTAGAAGAAATGGCTAGAACCATGCTCTGTGAAAATAACCTACCACGATACTTTTGAACCGAGGCTGTCAACACAGCATGCTTTTATCATAAACAGAGCTATGATAAGAGCTTCTCTCAAGAAAATCCCATATGAGCTATGAAATAGAAGAAAACCTAATATCAGTTATTTCGCGCATTTGGGTGCAAATGTTTTGTTTTAAACAACAACAAAAAACTTTTGGGCAAGTTCGATTCAAAATCTGATGAAGGTATTTTTTTAGGATATTCTATATCTAGCAAAGTGTATATAATTTTTACCAAAAGGACCCTAATTGTTGAAAAATCTACACATGTTATTTTTAATGAAGCTAACCTTGGTTCTTCAAATGATTTATGTGAATATAACATTTTAGATTTATAAAAAGGTGTTGAAGATATCTTTATCAAAGATAAGAAAGATCCAAATCAAGAGGAAGCTTCAAATTCATAACAAATTACCGTCCAACAGAATGCTGAAACTGCACATCTAGAAAATTTTGATTTGCCAAAAGAATGGAGGTATGCTCATGGTCACCCAAAAGATCTAATCATTGGTGATCCATCTCAAAGTATCAAAACTTGCTCTTCTCTACATAATGTTTGTGGTAATTTAGCATTCTTTTTTCAGACTGAACCAAAACATTTTGAGAAAGTCAAAAACGATGAATTTTGGATCTTTGCTATGTAAGAAGAGCTAAACCAATTTGAAAAAAATAAAGTTTAGACTTTAGTCCCAAGCCCTAAAAAACACTCCATTATTGGTACAAAATGAGATTTTAGAAATAAAATAGATGAGAATGGAGTAGTTCTTATGATGAGACTTTTGCTCATGTGGGTAGGCTTGAAGCTATTGGGATGTTGCTTGCTTTTGCATGTTTTAAAAATTTTAAACTATATCAAATGGATGTTAAAAGTGTCTTTTTAAATGGTTTTATCTCTGAGAAATTTTATGTGAAACAACCTTCCCGCTTTGAAAATTCAGATTTTTCAAACCATGTTTTCAAACTTACCAAGGCTCTCTATGGTTTAAAGCAAGCACAAAGAGCTTAGTATGAAAGGCTTAGCAAATTCTTGATTGAAAATGAGTTTTCTAGAGAAAAAATTGATACCACCATTTTTATCAAGTCTCAAGGAAGTAACATGCTAGTTGTACAAATTTATGTAGATGATATAATTTTTGGTGCAACTAATGAATCTCTTTGTAAGGACTTTGCTAAGTGTATATAGGGAGAATTCAAAATGAGCATGATGGGTGAGCTCAACTACTTCCTAGTACTTCAAATCAAATAATGTCAAGAAAGAATCTATATCAATCAAGCCAAATACACAAGGGACATATTGAAGAGATTTGACATGCTCAAGGCAAAGCCTATGGAAACTCAAATGTTTCCTACCACAAAGCTTGATAAGGATGAAGATGGTAAAACAGTGGATGAAAAGCGTTATGGAGGTATGATTGAATTCCTCTTATATTTAACTGCTAGTAGACCAGATATTATGTTCAGTATTTGTATGTATGCTAGATTTTAATATAATCCTAAGGAATCACATGTGACCGCTGTTAAGCGCATCTTTAGATACCTCTTAGGAACACAAAATCTAAAATTATTTTATCCTAGAAGAATAGTCTTTGAGTTATTTGGTTATTCAGATGCTGATTTTACCAGATGTAAAGTAGATAGAAAAAGCACAAGTGGTACTTGTCATTTCCTAGGGCACTCACTAATATCTTGGTTTAGCAAGAAGCAAAACTAAGTAGCATTGTCTACAGTCGAGGCTGAATATATTGCAGCTGGAAGCTGTTATGCTCAAGTTCTATGGATGAAACAATAATTAGAAGACTATAATTTTCACCTAGATCATATCCCTATTAAATGTGATAATACAAGTGCAATCAATATATCAAAAAATCATATACAACACTCAAGAACCAAGCACATAGAGATTAGACATTATTTCATAAGAGATCATGTGCAAAAAAGAAATATTGAACTTGAATTTATAAGCACCGATTACTAATTAGCGGATATTTTCACAAAATCTTTAAATGAAGAAAAGAATATGCTTTATTAGAAGAGAACTTTGTATGTTATGTGCTCCAAATTGATTATTTATATGTCATATTAACCATATCTTTTATTGCATTTTAACATGCTTAATTTTCTTTCTTAAATGTAAAAATGTGTCAACACAAGTTAAAAATGTGTCAACACAAATGTGTGAAGTATCGACACAAACTGTATAAAAGTGGCACTCGGAACAAAAGTGTCGACCCTATTCTATTCAGTGTCGACACTGTAGTTTTTTCCTGACTCTCGGTAAATTTGTGTCGACACCAACCTTAACTGGATCGACCCAAATGAACAAAATATGTCGACACCAACTGAAATTGTGTCGACATCATCGCTATATTTCGATACCCACACTTGACACGAAATGTGTCGACACCAAATTAGATTTGTGTCGACACAAATCGTTACGTCTATAAAAGAAGTGTTGGTCCACGAAATGTCATTTCGTTTCCTACTCTATCCCTTTATAAACCGTTCGTCTCCCGCCTCCTCCTCCTCAAACCCTAAGTCAACCCTCCTTCTTCTTCACAAATCTTTTCCAAAATCCATCAAAATGACTCCAAGAACAATGGGTAAAGGATCGAAACGGACTGAAGATGGCTCGCCTTCAAGCCCTATGACCTCGAAGAGGAAGATGACAACCAAAACGACTACGATGGTGACTGCAACAACCTCCGTCCCAAACATTGCCTCCTCTGAGGTAATCTCCTTCGAAAATCCTAAATCTCGTTAACTTTAATTTTCATCTTTTTTGAATCGCAAAATTTACCCTGAACGTTCCATTGATTTCGATTATTTCGACTCGATTGAGATGAGGTTCAAAGACCTTTTCTCTAGCCTTGGGTGGGAAAGGTTCCTCCAAATCTAAGAACCTCACTATCCCACACTTGTGAAATCTTTCTATGCTCACATGCACAATCTCCTGATTCCTTGCACTACCATCACCACTTGGGTGAATGGTACAGAAATCACCATGTCCCCCTCTACACTCAATAAAATCTTAGACATTCCCCCGGTGATATTTACGTCTATCACAGCCAGAAACCTATTAAGATTGATGGCTTTTCTTTTGAAGATTGTGTCAAAAATATTTTTGAGAATGATGATATTGACCCCTTCAAACCCTTAGAGGCCAACACCCTGAAACCTAAAATGCGCATTCTTCACCACATGGTCAACAATATTTTCCTACCCCAGATGGGAAAATTTGGTGACGTTTCATACATGCACATTTTTATTATGTGGTGTATTCTGGAGAAGAAAGATCTCAATCTAGGTTTTCTTTTCATTTCCCATATGTTTTACTCCCATGGGAAGAAAAACTCTTCTCTGCCACACGGGATGTACCTGACCAAAGTGTTTCGACACTTTAAGGTCAACCTTTCTGAGAAAAAGGCCATTGCCTTTTTCAAGCATGATTTGTATGAAAAGTCCTCCCTGAAACATATGCAAATTGCATGTGTGGATGGTACTTGGACCATCATTCGCAAAGGTACCCCCGCATCTGTCAAAATTACTCCTCCTCCTCCTCCTCCTCGTGATGTATCCTCCATCCCCATCGATCTTGACTCACCGAACAGACTGCTCAGGTCGGTTAAATGGTCATCATCTTGCTTACTTTTTACCACCATATCATCGATATAAACCTCGATACTCCGACCTAGCATAGGTTGGAATATTTTGGTTACAAGCCTCTGATAGGTTGTCCCGGCGTTCTTCAGGCCAAAGGGCATGACCTTGTAGAAGTAAAGTCCTCCAGGGGTAATGAAACTGGTCTTCTCTTGATCATCCATGCTCAAAGCAATCTGGTGGTACCCCATGTATGCATCTAAGGAACTCATGGTCCCGTGCCCGGTCGCCGAGTCCACCAACTGATCGATTTTGGGAAGTGGAAAGGAATCTTTTGGGTAGGCTTTGTTCAGGTTAGTGAAATCAATACAGACCCTCCACTTTTCATTTTTCTTCTTCACAACAACTGTGTTGGACAGCCACTGTAGGTACTGCACCTCTCTTATCGCTCTTGTCTCGAGCAACTTTCTAACTTCCACGGCAACGGCCTCTGCATGCTGAGCTGAAGACCTCCTCCCACGCTAGACAACGAGCTTGTGTGTAGGGTTGACATTTAGCTTATGCGCCATTACCTCGGGATCAATGCCCGGCATCTCATAGGGAGTCCAAGCGAAGACCTCGACGTTTGATTTAAGAAAGCTCACAAGAGCGGACTCATCTTGTTCGGCCATGTGGGTGCCGAGCAAGAAGAACCGATCAGGATCTTCCTCATTTAGCACGACTTTCTTTAGCGGTTCCACCACCTTCTCTGCTGGTGCTTTCTCGACGTCATCGAGGAGTGGCCTGTCTTGTACTTCCACCACACACATCTGTTCGTCGCTAGAGGATCCTTCTTTACCTCGGATGGCGGCCATAAAACATTGGATGGCCGCTGCCTGATTTCCCCTTATGGACTCTACACCCTTGGCGGTTGGGAACTTCAAGACTTGATGGTAGGGCGAAGGGATAGCTTTGAGCTGATGAAGCCAAATCCTTCCTATTATAGCATTATAAGGCGATGGGACGTCCACCACCAAGAATTCAATATTTCTGAACTCGGAGCTTGCCTTGACTAGCAGTGTTATCCTTCCCATTAGTAGGGTGGGCTGGCCGTTGAACCTGACCAATGGGGCATGGCATTTTTGCAAGTCTGCTTTCATGAGCCCTAATTTGTAGAAGAGGTTGGCATACATACATGACCTCTGCCGAGCTCCCTTGATCGACTAGGATACACTTGACGTCATATCTCCCAATCCGGAGGGTATAACGAGTGCGTCGTTGTGAGTGTGTTCAACCCTTTCTAGGTCGGCGTCGGTGAAAGTCGGGTCTCCAGTCAGGAACTTACTGCTCGGATATCTCTTTCTACTCGGCTCACCATGCTCGAGTTGGGCCTGCATAACCTCACGATGCGCCCTCTTTCGGCTCTGACCCCTTGCCTCATTCACTATCTCCGACCCAAGGGCTGCATGAATGACATTAATAACTCCCACAGGCTCATCTGCCCCTCTATCTTGTTCGGTCTTAGCATGCTATTCAGCCCGGGTCTTCTCCTTGTCGATATACTGCCCGAGGTTGCCTGCCTTCACTTGCTCCTCCAAGAACCTTTTAAAGGTTTGGCAATGGTCGGTGTAATGCCCGTGCTCTTTGTGGTAGGCGCAGTGCTTCTTATCATCCCACTTGCTCAGGTGAGTAAACATCTTGGGCGGCCATACGAACCATGGCTTATCTTCGATTTGGTTGAGGAGCTTGTGCATAGGCTCCTTGAACACTGTGTACACCACCTCGTACACCTCATTGGGCCTCTAGCGTTCCTTTTCTCGATCAGGCCTTTTCCTGCCCTTCTTATTGTCCTTCTTCTCCGCTCAGTCAGCCTTCGGTGCTTCCTGGGTGGGGGCTTCATTGCTCACACCTTCAATGTCCTCCTCCACCTTGGAGTGCCGCTCAATTCTCAACATCAATTCGGCCATGCTCTGAGCAGGCCTTTTGGTCAGCAAATGCCTCAACTTGTGGGTTTTCTCCAACCCGAGCTTGAAGGAGGCCACGGTGAGCTGCTCGTTGCAGTCATCTATATCATTGAAGGTCTCCCAGTATCGTCGAGCATACGACCTCAAGCTTTCGTTCTCGACCTTTCTCAATCCGAGCAGGGAATCGATTTCCTTGGGTTGACGGGTATTTATAATGAACCTCGCTGTGAATAACTCGGCGAGTTGTCTCCAACTTCCTACTGACCCAGCTGGAAGCTTGTCGAACCAATGCAAGGCCACCTCGCCCAAGCTGGACGGAAACATCCTGCACATTAGAGCATCATTCCCACCCCAAAATGCCATCATTTGTTTGTAATGTCGGATATGACTCATAGGGTCAGTTTTTCCATCGTAGAGAATGAATTTTGGGGTTTGGAATTTCCTGGGGGGGTCTGCCCCGTCCTCCTCTCTTGTAAAAGGGGAGGCAGATATCTGCTCTAGGGTCCTCCAAGCTACGTCTTGGGCCGATCTCCCGGTGGCCGGCTGTAGTCTCCCCTCGAGCTAGAGGTTCAACTATTGCTTGAGCTCTTCTTTCTCCTCCGCACGCCCAAGGTCCTGGCTAGCTTGCCATTTCTGCTCACTACGGTGCTCGGCTAGCTCATTGGTGTTGCTGGAGGTTTGGGTCTGCCCCTGTCTATTCCTTTTGGAGCCTGAGATGCGGCTCCTCTGAGGGTCCTCATTACGTCGAGGATTCTTCACAGGGCTACGGCTCACCTGAGCCCGAATAGCGCCCCTCCTTTCTTCTCGGCTGGACTTCTCATGCCGGTTGGATCTCTCGTGAGATCGCTCGTGCTCGGGACTTATTACTGGCGAACGTCACTGGTTCATTTGAGCCCTCATCTCATGGAGCTCCTGTTAGAGTTTGTCCAGCTGCTCGTCCCTCTTGTTCAACTCGTCCTGATACCCCTCCATGACTTGCTGCAAGTTGAAACGTGGGGGGTAGACCCCTACAAAAGGTGTTGTGTCATTGGAGCCCCCAACTTGGGCCCACTTTCTCCTTCGGTTGAGCCTGACTCCACTAACATGAACTTCAGAGGCCAACGAATGTCCCCTTGTTCGATGTGTTGCATGCGATGCGTCTACGCGTGGCTCTCTCAGCTCTTTAAGGTCGTGGTTCCCCTTATTAGCCATGAAGGTGTTCTAGAAAGTTTCCACAGACAACGCCAAATTGTAAAGGATCAGGATAGGGATCTACTGGTGCTGTACAAGATGGCTGTGACGTTAGGGGAGAATGCCACGCGTGTGCCTGCACAAGAAAGGGATGAGATGCCCGCAGGTAGTTTTATACCGGTGGACCTTTTCAGCAGAGTCTTAGCTTAGTAAAGAGAGCGTACCTTTCTTTCTGTGAATATTAGCTATTTATAGGTAGAAAAATATTTGACCGCTCATGAAGTCCAACCCGACCCGAGCAGGTCGGGTTGTACCTTTTCTCTCTGATCAATACATAGCAATTAATGTCTTGATGGTGACTTATCAATGCCATCATTGAATATCTCTGCAAGATATCTCTGCAAATGTCTTTTGTCATGTCTAGATGTCCATCAGTATTCAGGTCTAGCTTCAGGCCTAATTTGGGCCAGGGGTAAGCCAGACCTATTTGACTACCTTACCCCTGAGTGGGTCTTCTTGTTATTGATCTCATCGTCATATATCACTTTTTCGATACTCTTATAAACCCGACCACTTAACCTTAAGTTCGGATCCAGAGATTGCACAACTCATTCTGCTCGGACATGGGTTCCGAGCACTCTCTTTCAGGGCACCGAACACTTTGTGTCCAAGTTCGGGCTTCTTGTTCTTCATCGAGAACCGATGCCCAGGTTCAAATGCCCGAGGTCGGCAAACCTCGGATATGCTATTCAAACAGTTCGGCACAATGCCGAGCTGGTATACATGTCGAGCCGCGCGTCATGGTTGAAAGGCCTGCTGCACTGTACGAAATTTCACGTGTGTTCCACGTGGCTCTGGTCGGACTTGATCCCCCTCAGTAATCTTAACCATTAACCCATGCTGCATATAGAGAATTACAGAGATATTAGGCGTCACAGGGTGCCCTTCCACCACTTGAACATTGAAGTTATGGATTATAGACGCTGCCACCGTTTTCATTTGAGTGAAGGCCACCTCTTTTCCTAAACAAGTCCTTGGCCCTACATTGAATGCCAAGAATTTGTTTGACGGATCGTGCTTGACGCTTCCTTGGTAAGAAATCCATCTCTCTGGCTTGAACTCCAAGCAATCCTCTCCCCATACGAACTTCATCCGACCCATTGCATAAAGTGAGAATAATATTTTCATACTCGAGTCAACAGGGTGGCCGCTCGGAAGGATGTCTGGCTGGAGAGGCTCCTTGTGCTAGAATGGAACCGGTGGGTAGAGCTTCAACAATTCACAGAGTGCACTGTGTAGATAAAACAATTTGCTCACCTCTTCTACGCCGAATAATCTCTGTTTTTTAGCTTTTTTGTTTGGCAGAACTGCTTCTAGTTCTTTTCTAATCTTGGCCTCAACGGTCAAATGTGTCGAAACAAGCCAGAGAAACCATGTGAGTGCTGAGCTAGTGGTGTCACGGCCGGCTATCATGAAATTCATAAAGGTGTCTCTTATGAACTTGTCATCAAACTTCAATCCCAATTCCCATCATCTCATCTTCGGTCAAGTATGAAGTTAACAAATCAACCCCTTCTTCCACTTCTTTTGAATTGATTTTTTTGCTTAGTTCCTCTCTCTTTTTTGATATGTATTTACATATAATGCGATCCAAAGTCTCGCAAGCGTTGCTTAATTTCTTCTCCTGCCCAACCCTCAGCCACCTCTGTAACTTCCAAAAGCTTTCTGGCGCGACATGTCGAATGATTAATGTTTCCTCGGCATCGTCCACAGCCTTCGAGAAAGGAACATCAGGGAGTTCGATTGTGAGGCATCCAGGGTCATAGCCGCTTACTAGAATGCAAGTGGTGTCAAAAGTGAATCTTTGGAACAAGTCTTGCAAATCCACCACAAGGCCATGTTTGGAGACATGCTCTAGAATTGGGATAAGCCCTTTCTCTATCTTCTCCTGGCTGGTCTTGACCAAGAACTGATGGAACTTTCGATGGCCAATATGAAACTGAGCAAGTTTCCTTTGATTCCGCCATAGGTCTCCATCGGAATTAAAAATCCCATCTCCTAAGAATTCGAATATCTTCAAGAACTGAGGCCCCTTGGGAAAATTTGAGAAGTTGGCGCTCATTATATAGTGAACGTTGGCTGGGTCGCTAGTGGCTATCATGTCCATATTAGCAAAACAAGGACCTTTGAGTAAAAAAGTACCACCTGACCGCCGAAGAACGTCGGTGCTCCAACCATGAATCCGATTGATGTTGAGAAGAAGATTCGGTAGCATTCCGACGAGTGGCCAGTTCTTAGGAAGTCCATCAATGGTGCTCAAAAAATAAATCAAGAGAAAGCACACGAGTGCTAATAGGATTTCATAGTAACCCAGCAAGGCCATTTGAATTGTTTAAAGATTAAACGCAAGCTAAAAAATAATCTTTAACTCAAGTCCTTTGGTTCTCAGTTGTGAGAGGACATTGCTATAAATAAATTTGCAGTTCTATGAAAACAGCGTTTGAAGTACATTTTAAAAAACAAAAAAGAAAATGCAAAACCAAAAGGGTATGGGATCGTTTGTAATAATCACTTATTTATTTATTCTATTTTGTTTACTTTTTAGTAATTTTTTTATTATTTAATTAAATTATTATTTTTTTACATTTCGCTTTTAGTGTAGTTTTTTATCGTTTAATTAAACTATTATATATTTTTATTTTTTTCTATCGAGATGAGTCAAAAAATAATTTTTTTCATAAAATATGAAAATATCTTTAAAAAGATAAAAATGAGTTTAAATAAGTTAACAAATCAAATCTTTTATTGTTTATTTTTGTTTTTAGTGATTTTTTTTCATAATTAATTTTTATTTTATTTTTTTAATTCCTCTTAGGGAGGCAATGAGAAAAACTAAAAAGAATTAGTCAAAATATTTAAAGAGTTTAAGAAAGATAAAATTACATAAATATCGCAACATTTATCCCAAACAGATCCTCTCTATGTATGTATAAAAGAAACCTCGTAATATATACTGACAAGCGAGGTCAATGCTGTCAGTTCGCTTGTCATCCATCTTACATTGTTCAGAGAGTGTCTTTGAATAAAATTATTTTTCATTTTGAATAAATATATTGGTTGATACCAAAAAAATATTCAATAAGTACCGAACATGATTTAAATAAATAAAAAAAATTAATTATTACGTGATTCTCTCTCTCTTTCTCTGTATATTTTGAGTATGACACCATAGAAGCCGACCACACAAACTCTCCAAGCATCACCATGATTTTCCTAGTGTTTGGCTCATAGTTCAGAGGAATCGAAGGGCTTCAGCTACCGTCATTTTTTATTTTCAGGCGAGTTTAATACGATTTTTAGGGTTTTTTGCATTTAAATGATTGTGGGTTGTGATAGAATATTTTTAGGGCTACCACATTCTATTTTTTTGGTTTGTCAAAATTGAGTTTTGTGGCCGCAATGAACGAAAGTGTGTTACGTTGTATTGTTTCTGTTTTTAATATGTATCAGTTATCACATTGTAGTGATTTTTGTATTGAATATGTATCAGTTATCATTAACTTGGATTTGTGAGGAGTTATTGTGAGGAGTTGAAAATTTGATAAATATACAAAACATGTTCCGTGGTTGATGCAAGACTGATAAATATATTATTAACAACAGGATCTATCTTTCCCATTCAAGACACAAATCAGGTTCGGTGGTTGCTACAATCTATTAGTGGAGGAACTATGTAAACTAACTCTAGATAAATAAAATATGATGCTAAATCTCATCCCTAAGCTATTACAAACATCCAAAAATTCATAGACTTTGAAATATACGAAACTACCTTGTGTCGAAAAGTTCAACTCGTTTGAAACCTTCAAGCACCTTCGGTACGAACATAAAAGATAATAGTGTAATAGTAAAAACATAAAAATTCGCAATTGGCATAACAATCCCTTGATTTATGGAATTATCATATGAAAATCTTATTATACAATTTGAAAGAATAAAATATCTCGATTGGGTAGAATTTCAAATTTACCATTGCTGGATAACAGTCCGTCAGTTTCCATAATTCCAGCTATTATGATGTATTAATTCTCAGTATTTGATAAAAAAGAAAGTCACCATCTCTTAATTAAGAGCAAATTAGACATAATATATTACTTTCAAATATACCAGGACTAAATCTAATAAAATAATAGTTGTAGTATTAATCCTTTTATGAGGTCTAAAAAAAAGACTATTTTTTCAATTTTTCTATATTAAACGATACCTACATGTCCTTTGGCTCTTAGTTTTGAGACGTCATTGCCAAAGAAAAATCAACAAATTAGATCACAAAAATCTAGCGCTTGAAAACCACATTTGAGAAAAAAAATTTCTTTGAAAAAAAAAATTATAATCTAACGAAGTGACTCAACATCCCCACAATGAACGGTTGAAAGCTCTCATCAATGGTGCCCAAAAAGTACAACAAGAGAGATTATATGATTGCTAAATAGATTTCATAGTATTCTGGTGAGAAAACAATTGTTATTTCATTTGGGATTACATGGTTTCAAATTATTACAGCTACACATTTATATAAGATTTATCATTAAATGTATAAATCTTACATAAATCGTGTGACAGTAATGATTCGAAATTAGCGTCACAGACCAATTAAAAATTACCCATTATTTCAACTGTTCAACAAAAAAATCTTAATACTATCAAACAAATTAACAAAAATAAT
>JAOTRH010186705.1:0-11778 GCA_034768845.1 Heliamphora exappendiculata | reverse complement strand
GACACAAATCTTCTTGGGGTCGACACCAAAATTCTGCAGGCAGGCTCGGGACTTTTGGGTCGACACGATTTGTCGTGAGGTCGACACCAAAAATCTGCAGGAGGTCTCGGTTGTTTTGTGTCGACATAATTTCTATTTGTGTCGACCCAAACTTTCAGAAACCAAAAGTGAGGATCACTTTTGTGTCGACATAAAATATGTTTGTGTCGACTCAAAATGAGTCTTGGGCACTTCGGCACTTTTTTGTTGACACAAAACTAGTTTGTGTCGACACTAACTTTTGGTACCTGAAAATCAACTTGAATAACAGTTAGAGTGTCAAAGCATTTGATCAATTGGTGTTGACACACTTGATGAGCTTCAAGTATACTTTGCCTTAAAAGTGCTTGACTTAGTTTTCAATTAAAATCAACAGACAGTATTCTAATTCAAGAATTCTTAGTGTTTGAACCTTTTGAGATAAAGGTCATTTCTTTTTTGCTAAGGTGTCAACTTTGATTGTTCAAAATGTGTTAACACTTTTATTTTGAAAATATAAAATATTATCCATTTAAAATAATTTATTCTTAGAAAATAAATAATAAAAATCATCAAAATCAAATTAAAAAGCTCTTGGGCTAACACTTTGAATTTCTCAAAGCATTCAGACTTACGATTTATCAGGTAAATGTATCCATACCTTGAGTAGTCATTAATGAAACTGATGAAGTACTCAAAGCCACATCTAACCCGGATTGTCATAGAACCACACACATCAGAATGAACCAGCTCCAACGATTCTTTAGCTCTATAGCCTTTGGCAAAAAATGGCCTCTTGGTCATTTTATCCTCTAAGCAAGATTCACAGACTGGAAGTGCCTCCACTTCCAATGAATTCAAAGGTCCATCTGCTATCAGTCTATTTATCATTTTTAGATTAATATGACCCAAGCGTAAGTGTCAAAGAAATGTTTGATTCATTAAAAAAGAAATTTTTTTCTTATATGATAAGTTAGATGTGTTATTCATTTCTGTTAGTTGTAGTATAGAAGAGATTGGAGTAATAATATAAAGATTATCCACCAATGTACCAGAATAGATAACCCGTTTATTATCCTTAATAACTACAGAGTTATTAAAATAAACAAAATATCCGTGTTTAACCAATCCAGAAACGAAAATTAAGTTCCTTCTAATAGCAGGTACATAAAGACAATCTCTCAATATTAAAACCCGATCTCTACCAAAACTGAGAGTGACATCTCCTACTGCAACTACTGTTATCTTTGTATTATTGTCCATATGCAGGTAAATCTCTCAATCACTAAGTTGTTGGGTTTTCTAGAACCCCTGCAATGAATTACAGACATGATTAGTGGCTCCCATATCTACACACGAGGTACCGGTAGATAACACTGCTAAACATATTTCCATAACCAGTGAATAGAAATAACCATGTTTGTTCTTCTTTCTGAGAAATACTGGACATAGCTTTTTCAGTGCCGGGTCTGGTTGCAGTGAAAACAACTTCCTTTTGACTTTTTCACACCAGTCAGTGGCCCACTAACTACCCTGAAAATCGTGTCTCCCTGTTTCTGAACCTTTTTCTTATTCTTGTCTTTCGGCTCCGAAGAACCTTTTCAGAAACAGACACATTTTCTGGTATTGAAGGAATACCATTTGTAGTTTAAAACTATATCCAAGTTATATTTCCAGTTAACAAAATTTGGCCCCGTAAGTTTGTTTTCTTTGAGTTTTAAAGCAAGTGGATTGAAATCTATTTTAATTTTGAGAATCACATAATTAAAAAAGCCGTTAATTATGATGAGAAAAACTTTGAATTTATTTTAATTTGGTTCTCTCTACCATTTTAAAGTTAATTTACCAGCAGCCTGGTAATCTGTGAATAGCATGTCACGTTGAGTGGACGTCTACTATCCATCGTAAGACCAATTTCTATTAATTTTACTATCTAGACAACTGACCATGCCAAGTAAAATTAAATAGCTGACATAGTTTCGGTCCAGTATATAATAGCAGTGACTCAGTTGGAGAGGATACTATTATATACAGTTAAGTATTAACCATCACCTAATCTCAAATTAATTGCTTCGCAATGAACCATTCAATTAGAGAAGTGATCCACACTAACAATTATCCAGAATTATCTCTAAAGGAGGTTTGTACTGGTGATACCGCAATTAATCTGTCCGTTGGGAAAGGAGGCCTTATTGCCGACACGTAGTATTTAATTGCATTGCTTACAAACTGGTGATGGAGACCGCAGAATTTATCTGTGAATAAATTTTCTCTCCCACTTAGATTTTTAAAATATTTTTGAGGGTTATAAAAACCCGTTTAATTAAAATAAATTTATTAATTTGAAAAATCACACGATCTGAAAGAATTAAACATCTTTCCGTGTACACGATTCTAAAAATTCTAGTTTATCAAACCATCTTTCGAAAGTCATACAATCTGAAAGAATCAAAAGATTCTGATTTATCAAATCATCTTTTTGTATTTAAATGTGTAACAAATAAAATTTAATAAATGCACAAATTTTCCTCCAACTTTTCAGTTAAGGTAGAGATTAAAGGCATTTATTTATTTTATTTTTTATTTCACATTTTAAAAAAAAAAATAATTTATTTGATTAAATATATTTCTATTTAATTAATTCAAAATTTGAAATTAATTCTCACGTTTTTCAAAGATATCTGATTTTAAAAAAAAATTGATAACAAAAAACAAACATCTGAAACATGATATTTTGTAAAAAATAAAATATCTAAATTTTTTTTTTTTAATTAAAATTAATTAATTAAAAAAAAACTTAAATTTATTTTTCATTACAAAATATTTTAATTAAAATCGAATATTCAAATTAATTAAATTAACAGGATAAATAAAATCAATATTTATCTTCCACGCAGTTAAAAAAAATTAAATGCAAGATATAATAAAATCCTAATTTTATGATCTATCTGAAACTCTAAAGAGTTTCAGTCTCCTATTTTATAGATAAGCTGCAGCAATCATTTTCTGAATCAGCTGCTTGTATCTAGATTGCATCATAATTTCTTGATATTATCGGATGTATCAATATATATCATATCAGTTTTGTATATATCAGAATATACATCAAACCAGCCCTGGGTGAGAGAAAGTTACTGGACCATCACCAACCACCGCCGGCGCCGCCTTGCGGCGGCCTTCAGGCGGCTCTGCTGCCTCATCTGAGCTCCGTTTTTTACGAGCTTTATATCGTTGGAAAGCTCTCCAAATATAAAATTTTTTTGTCAAAAATATGTTGAAAAAATGCTCGGAAAACGGCCAAAAAACGGGCCAAACCTCAAAAAACATTGCTGTCCGCCACAACACTGCGCAGCCAACTTTTCGAGGCTTTTTCAACCTCTTCTCGAACTCGATTTTCGACGTACTTTAAATTAAAAGAAAGCTCTCAAAAAGTACTATCTTTCTATGAAAAAATATGCTTGAAAACAGCTCAGAAAAGTACCAAAAAAACCACCTGAAACGGACTGCCGTCGCTCACAGCACCACCGCCTTTAACCGCCAACTTTCTGAGGCCGTTCCAGCCTCATCCGAACTCATTTTCAACGTACTTTATATCAAAAGAAAGCTCTCGAAAGTACTATCTTTCTATTAAAAGAACTTCTCAAAAACAGCCCAAAAAATGTCAAAAAACTGCCTGAAAGCTACTGCTGTAACGCCGCCGCCGCCAGAAAAACCGTTGCTATTGTTTCCTTATTTTTAATGCACTATTTGGTCCAAGTTTTTTCTGGTTTTGACAAGATTTTGAGGTATATTTTACTGCTATTTTATATTTAAAAAAATTCCCAAAAAGTAGTCCAAAAAATGGCCCGAAAAATCATAAAAATTGCTACCGAACCGTTGCCGGAGCTGGGCTATTTTTGTGATTTTTTCTTGCTGTTTTTGACTTTTTTTTTATACTATTTTTTATACAAAAATACTACAGAGAAACTCGCAGGAAAAAATTATTTAAAATAATTAAAAAACTTACCGCGATCCGTGGCCCGTAAAAACCCAAACCACTGCTAGTGCCGCCTCCGTTCTACGTGTTCTTTGACATATTTAACATATTTTTTAAATAATCTAAATAGATATTTAAAAATATAAAGCTAGCTATTACATCGATCTTATGTCCCGAAGGCTCACATTCAATCTATCACGGTCAACTCCTGTGATTAAAAAATAAATAAATTAAATCATCATCTACGCATTCAATCAAACATGAAAATAATAGATAATCATAAAATTGAAATTAGAACGCCTGCAAAATAAAATTAGTAACAGTTCTAAAACTAACCGACCCCGATAAATCGTAAACAAAAAATAAAACGGCTCTGATACCAATTTGTTGGAGGCAATACTGCCAAGATCATTGTTTTTGTAAAACGATTTTTGGTAAAAAATTAATTGGACGGGCAAACGCTGAAACGGACTCTAGATAAAGATTTTGACGTCGAACGATCAAAAATAAATCCGTGCAACCAAAGTTAATTTAGAAGAATACCTTTTGATGATCTATTCTTCAACTATAACTTGATTCTGAGTTGAAATTCCTGTCAGATCTTCTACTGTATTCTCTTATGCGATCCTCGAACGTAGTGTGAGTTACGATCCTCTGAGAACTTGTACCTGCAGAATCCCGATATATATTTTTAAATCTTGAAAGACAAAAATAATATATCAAGAATGATATGAAAATCAATCTATACTGGTTCAGCCTACCCGCATATATATAGGGATACAGTAGGGACCTGTGGAGTAATTATAAGTAAAATTTTTAGTGGAACACAGAAATCTACGGGCGATTTCTGCAATTATGCAAAGTCGTAGCGATTTTTGCAATTTTCATAAAACACTGAATTACAAGTCACACCACTAAAGAACTATAATTGCACTATGACCCATAATCTCAAGACCTTTTTGCATTGAGCTCATATTATTAAATGCTTATCATTTCTCCCCACGTTAAGATTTTCGATACCCGCCAATTAAATTTAATTACTGACAATCTAATTTAATCGGTATCTTAATATTACTTAAGTCCTTCTGCTTAACTTATTTGACCGCCAGATAATTAAATCCACTTGCAAGGTTTGGCCTGGTCAAAACTTATAAGCATCCTTAAGGAGATATCGTCAATCCCGATCATCGGAACGTAAATTTCGTCAATAATTAATATTTTTATATAAATAATACCACTATCCAACTCACCGAGAATATAGACCTATATAAGATCGCACACTCTAATGAATCAAAATAACGAATACTAAATATATGCAAAATAATAATTATTTCATGATTAAGAGGATAAGCACTATTCATAATAATCTTGAGGTGTGAATTAATTTATATAGTCAGTAGTCAGTACTATGCAGAGCAGATTAAATATTTTACAGAATATTAGACATCCATGCATATCAAATAAACGATACACATACATTACTCATAAAGATTCTCATAAAATAAAAAATTAATTTTATTAAAAATAAAATTAAATACTAAAAACATAGTTTTTAGTAAACCAACTCTAACAATCTTCCACTTATACTCAAAATCATGCTGCCATACATCTGACTCCCATGCCCTCCACATGACTATCAAAACTCTTAGCCTATAAACTCTTTGTAAAGGATCTACAAGGTTGTCTCCTGATGCAAGCACTATGTCTGAC
This sequence comes from Heliamphora exappendiculata, assembly GCA_034768845.1. NCBI lineage: Eukaryota > Viridiplantae > Streptophyta > Magnoliopsida > Ericales > Sarraceniaceae > Heliamphora > Heliamphora exappendiculata. The sequence continues at coordinate 6,074 of JAOTRH010186705.1, read as the reverse complement.
TGAAAATCTGAGCCTGTATACCCCAAAGGTACTAGACTGTCTGCCTAGTAAATCAACATATATTTCTTAGTCCTTTTTAGATACATGATTATATATTCTTACCGCAGTGAAATGCTCCTGTCCTGAGTTAGACAGATATCTGCTAACCATACCAGCGGCAAAGCAGATGTCGGGTCTACTACAAAGCATAGCATACATGAGGCTTCCTACTGCCAAAGCATAAGAAATCGCCTTCATCTTCTCTATCTCATCAGGTGTCTTAAGACACTGATTCTTGGATAGAGTGATTTCATACCTGAAAGGGAGAAACCCTTTCTTGGAATCCTGCATGCCAAAACGAGCAAGAAAATCATCGATATACTTTGCTTGTGATAAGCCCAACATCTTTTGTTTGCGATCTTGCATAAGCTTGATTTTCTCCCAAGTCCTTCATATCGAACTGCCCAGATAACCATATTTTAACCATACATAATGCCACCACATCATTTTCGATGAGCAAAATATCGTCTACATAAAGTACTATGAAGATCACCATGCTTCCGTCACGCTTCTTGTACACACAAGACTTATCCGGACTTTGATCAAAATCATAAGACTTTATTGCTTGATCAAACCGAGTGTTCCAAGACCTCGATGTCTGCTTAAGTCCATAAATAGATCTCTTAAGCTTGCACAACATGTGCTCCTGACCATTTGTAATGAATCCATCTAGTTGTATCATATAGATACACTCGTCAAGACTTCCGTTAAGAAAAGCTGTCTTGACGTCCATTTGCCAGATTTTGTAATCGAAATGTGCAGAAATAGATAAGAGAATCTAGATAGACTTAAGCATGGCTACCGGTGAAAAAGTTTTCTCATAGTCGATCCCTTCTTTCTAAGTAAATCCTTTGCAACAAGCCTACCTTTGAAGGTTTCAACCTTCTCGTCTACTCCTCTCTTCCTCTGGTAGATCCATTTGCATCCATTGGGTTTTATCCCTTTGGATGGTTCTATAAGTTTCCAAACCTGATTGGAATACATAGATTTTATCTTTGAATTCATAGCCTTTTACCAAAGATCTGCATCTTTGTCTTGTAGTGCTTCATTGTAGTTACAGGGCTCGGTATTCAGTTCTGCCGGGATCCTGTCAAGAGACTCTCATAAGAACATATATCGGTCAGGTTGATGAACAACCCTCCCACTACGACGAGGCACTACCTGTGTCTGTGTAATAGCAGTAACAGGTTGTGCAGAATCTGAACCTTGTGCATCAGCACCCTGCTCTTGATTTGCACCTGTCCTGATAATCCTCCCACTACGAAGAGATAATGGAATATCAGTGACTTGTGGTTCCTCTTCCGTTCTACTGGCATTTCCTCTCAGTTCTTCCAAAATAATTTTTCTATTGGGCCTGTGGTCCATAATATAATCCTCTTCCAAGAATCGGACATTCGTGCCAACAATGACCTTCTGATCCTTAGGATTATAAAATAGATTACCCTTTGTTCCCTTGGGATACCCCACAAAGAAACAGACTTCTGTCATCGGTTCCAACTTACCCGTGTTCCCTTTCAGCACAAGTGTTGAACACCCCCAAATCCGAATGTGTTTCAGACTAGGCTTACACCCGGTCCACAATTTTGTGGGAGTATAAGGTACTAACTTAGAAGGTACCAAGTTCAGAATGTAAGCTGCTGTCTCTAAAGTGAGTTCCCAAAATAGATCTGGTAAACTTGAATAACTCATCATTGACCATAATATTTCCATAAGAATCATATTCTTTCTTTTTGCTACACCATTCTGCTGATGAGTGCCAGGTACAGTCAACTGGGATATAATCCCCTCTGATGATAACTAGTCCTTAAACTCTCTAAAGAGGTATTGCCTACCACGGTCAAATCATAGTGATTTGATACTTTACCTAGACGTTTCTCTGTCTCTGCCTTAAATTCTTTGAATTTCTCAAAGCATTCTGACTTACGGTGCATCAGGTAAATGTATCCATATCCTGAGTAGTCATCAATGAAACTGGCAAAGTACTCAAAGCCACCTCTAGCCCGGATTGTTATAGGACCACACGCATCAGAATGAATCATCTCTAACAATTCTTTAGCTCTATAGCTTTCGGCCGAAAAAGGACCTCTTGGTCATCTTACCCTCTAAGCAAGATTCACAGACTGAAAGTGCCTCTAGTTGTAATGAACTCAAAGTTCCATCTGCTACCAGTCTGTTTATCCTTTTTAGATTAATATGACCCAAACGTAAGTGCCGAAGAAACATTTAGTTCATTAAAGAATGAAACTTTCTCTTATATGGTAAATTAGATGAGTTATTTATTTCAGTTAGTTCCAGTGTTTGAGAGATTGGAGTAATAATATAAAGATTATCCACCAATGTACCTGAACAGATAATCTATTTATTATCCTTAATAACCACAGAGTTATTAAAATAAGCAAAATATCCGTCTTTAGCTAATCTATAAACGAAAACTAAGTTCCTTCTAATGGTAGGTACATAAAGACAATCTCTCAATATTAAAATCCGATCTCTACCAAAACTGAGAGTGGCATCTCCTACTGCAACTGGTGTTACCTTTGTCTTGTTGCCTATATGCAGGTAAATCTTACCATCACTAAGTTGTCGAATTTCTTAGAACCCCTGCAATGAATTGCAGACATGATTAGTGGCTCTTGTATCTACACACCAGGTACCGGTAGATAACATCGCTAAACATGTTTTCACAACCAGTGAACAGAAATTACCGTGTTTGTTCTGCCTTTTGAGAAATACTAGACATAGCTTTTTTCAGTGCCTGGTTTGGTTACAGTGAAAACATCTGTCTTTTAACTTTTTCACATAAGTCCGTGGCCCACTAACTACCTTAGAAAATATGTCTCCCAATTTCAAAATCTTTTTCTTTTTTATGCATTTTGGGCCCGAGGAAGAACTTTTTTCTTAAACAGACACATTTTCTAGTATTGAAGGAATACCATTTGTAGTTAAAGCTATATCCAAGTTATATTTTCAGTCAACAAAATTTGGTCCCGTAAGTATGTTTTCTTTGAGTATTGAAGCAAGTGGGTTGAAATTCATTTTAATCCTGAAAATCACATAATTAAAAAATCGTTAATTATGTTAAGCAAAACTTTAAATTTATTTTAATTTAGTTCCCTCTACCATTTTAAAAATAAATTCGTCAGTAGCCTGGTAACCTGAGAATAGCATGCAACGTTGAGTGGATGTCTTCTATCCTTCATAAAACCAGACATGCCAATTCTTTTTAATTTTACTATCTAGGCAACTGACCATGCTAAATAAAATTAAATAGCTGACATTACTTCGGTCTAGTATATAATAGTAATGACTCAGTTGGAGAGAATACTATTATATACAATTAAGTGTTAACCATCACCTAATCCCAAATTAATCGCTTCGCAATGAACCCTTCAGTTGGAGAAGTGATTCACACTAACAATTATCAAGAATTATCCCTCAAGGAGGTTTGTACTGGCGATACCACAATTAATTTGTCCGTTGGGGAGGAAAGCCTTACTGCCGACACGCAAAGTTTAATTGCATCGCTTACAAACTGGTGATGGAGACCGTAGAATATATCTGTGAATAAGTTTACTCTCCTACTTAAAATTTTAAAACATTTTTTAGAGTTATAAAAATCTGTTTAATTAAAATAAATGTATTAATTTCGAAAGTCACACGATCTGAAAGAATCAAATATCTTTCCGTGCACATAATTCCAAAAATTCTGGTTTATCAAACAAACTTTCGAAAGTCACACGTTCTGAAAGAATCAAATATCTTTCTGTGTATATGATTCTAAATATTCTAATTTATCAAACCATCTTTTCGTATTTAAATGTGTAAAAAATAAAATTTAATAAATACACAATTTTTTCTCCAACTTTTCAGCTAAGGTAGTGATTAAATGCATTTATTTATTTTATTTTTTGTTTAATATTTTTAAAAAAATAATAATTTATTTTAATTAAATATTTTTTTATTTAATTAATTCAAAATTTAGAATTAATTTTGACGTTTTTTTCAAGATATCTGATTTTTAAAAAAAATCATCTTTAAACGTGATATTTTGTAAAAAATAAAATATTTAAAGTTTTTTCATTTAATAAAAATTAATTAACTATAAAAAACTTAATTTTATTTTTCATTACAAAATATTTTAATTAAAATCGAATATTTGAATTAATTAAATTGACAGAATAAATAAAAATAATATTTACGATCCATGCAATTAAAATATAAAAATAAATTAAATGCAAGATAAATATAAATTTCGATTTTATGATCAAATTAAAATTCTAAAGAGTTTCTATCTCCTGTTAAGATAAATTTCTAGTCTCCCGCTTGTATCACGATACTCTGATTTTATCCTTTACTTTGATTTTATCCTTCCATTGTTTTCGTTTGGGAATCCGCAGCTAGCATTTGTTTTAGGAAACAAACTCTTTCAAAATTGCTGTTGAGTTTGGACTTCCTTTTGGTTTAGGAATCCTCAACCAATTGAAACACTAAATCGTAGTCAACCAAACAGTCCCGCTGCGCTTGGGATTGCCGAAATTGTTTGGAATTGTGCCACTGATTTTCGAAAACTTTTGCCTGGGAAAACCGCACTGTTTGTAGTTTAGAAGGAAACCGCAGCTTGCTTGGATTAAACAGCCTGGGGAATTATTCCTTCACACTGATTATTGCGCCTCAGCCAATTGGAACGCTGCGGCCTGCTTTGGAATTCCCCAAATTCAAGATCAAATTTGCTTGGGAGGTCCACTGTTTCGGCTGGTGTGGAAACTGCCGCTTGGGATTTGCACCTCACTTGGAAATCGGCTACCGCTTATTCACGCCACAGTGCTCCTTGCTCGTTAATGCCTCAGCCACAGTGTTTGATTGGGACAAAGCTTTGTTGGCGCCGGCAGCTTGGGCGCTGCTGCTTTGCTTTTTGCCGCTACTGTTCGGCTTGGGTGTTGTTGGATGTCCGACGACTTTTCTTGCTACTTTTTTCTTTTCTTTTTTTTTTCTATATATCCAGAAAATAAATTTGGAAAAGAAGAAAAATTGCAAAGCAATAAAAAAAAATTTTCACGGCTAAAATCACCAGAACCACAGCCGGTTGCCGCCGCCAACCACCGCAGTTTCTTTTATACCAGTTCTTATTTTTTCTTTCAAGTAAACAAGAAAAAAAAAATTTAAAGAACAAAAAAATATTTTACATCGAAACCTATGTCCCGTAGGCTCACATTCATTCTAAAAATAATTAAACTATCATGATCAACCACTGTGATTAAAAAATAATTAAATCATCATCCATGCATTCAATCAAATATGAAAAAATAGATGAACATAAAATCGGACTTAGAACGTCTGCAAAATAAAATTAGTACAATTTTAAATCTACCATATCCCGATAAATCGTAAACAAAAAACAAAACGGCTCTGATACCAATTTGTTGATGGCAATACAACCAAGATTATTATTTTTGTAAAACGATTTTTGGTAAAAAATTAACTGCACGGGTAAATGCTGAAACGGACTCCAAATAAAAATTTTGACGTCGAACGATAAAAAATAAACCCGTGCAACCGAAATTAATTTAAAAGAATACCTTTTGACGATCTAATCTTCAACTACGACTTGATTTCGAGTTGACGCTCTTGTCAGATCTTCTACCGTATTCCCTTATGCGATCCTCGAACGTAGTGTGGGTTACGATCTTCCAAGAACTTGTACCGACAGAACCCCGATATATTTTTTTAAGTCTTGAAAGAAAAAAATAATATATCAAAAATGATATAAAAATCAATCTATATTGGTTCATCCTACCCACATATATATAGGGCTACAACATGGACCTGGGGAGTAATTATGAGTAAGACTTCCAGTGGAACACAGATACCTACATGCGGTTTCTACAATTATGGAAAGTCGTAACAGTTTCTGCAATTTTCATAAAACACTGAATTACAGTTTACACCACTAAGGAACTATAATTGTACTCTGACCCATAATCTCAAGACTTTCTTGCATTGAGCTCCTGTTATTAAATGCTTACCATTTCTCCCCA
>JAOTRH010186684.1:0-11780 GCA_034768845.1 Heliamphora exappendiculata | reverse complement strand
CCGGACCGCGACCCTTGATTGAAGGGCCCGGCGATCGGATCGGTCCTTACAAACTGCTCGAGCGCATCGGTGAAGGAGGCATGGGCGTCGTGTTCATGGCCGAACAAGAGTCACCGATTCGCCGCAAGGTCGCGCTCAAAATCATCAAGCCGGGGATGGACTCGAACCATGTCATCGCTCGCTTCGAGGCGGAACGCCAGGCGCTCGCGCTCATGGACCACCCCAACATCGCCAAGGTGCTTGATGCCGGAACGACCGTCACAGGCCGGCCTTATTTTGTCATGGAGCTGGTCAAGGGTGTCGCCGTCACGGAATACTGCGATCATAACAGGCTCTCGCCCAGGCAACGGCTCGAGCTCTTCGTGCCCATCTGCCATGCCGTCCAGCACGCCCATCAAAAAGGGATCATCCACCGCGATATCAAGCCCACGAACGTGCTCGTGACTCTTTACGACGGCAAGCCGGTTCCCAAAGTGATTGATTTCGGCGTGGCCAAGGCGATCGACCAGAGTCTGACCGAGAAAACGCTGTTCACCCATTTCGGCCAGATCGTCGGTACTCTCGAATACATGAGTCCCGAACAAGCCGAAATGGGCGCTCTCGACGTCGATACGCGGAGCGATGTCTATTCGCTGGGAGTTCTGCTCTATGAGTTATTGACCGGATCGACGCCGCTCGAAAAGGCCAGCCTGCGCCAGGTCGCGTACGCCGAGATCATCCGTCAAATCCGCGAAGATGAGCCACCAAAGCCCAGCACGCGGTTGAGCGAAGCGCGGGATACTTTGCCATCGATTTCAGCGCAGCGCCAGACCGATCCCGCCCGGCTGGCCCGCTCCATGCGCGGCGAGCTCGACTGGATCGTGATGAGGGCGCTCGAGAAAGATCGCGCGAGACGCTACGAAACCCCGAGCGGTCTGGCGAGTGATATCGAGAGTCACCTTGCAGGCGACCGGGTCAAGGCCGGCCCGCCATCGCGAATCCACAGGTTGCGAAAGTCGGTCCGCCGACATCGAACCGTGCTCCTGACCGCGATATTTTTTTCGGGTTTGCTGGCAATCTTCCTGATGATGGCTGCCGTCTCGGCGGCCCGTGCCGCCCGAATGCTCGCGGTTGAGAGAGCCGTCGCCGAGCATGCCTTTCGCGAGGCGCAGGCCGCACAGGCAAAAACTGCGAAGGCGAAGCCGCCCGGCTTGCGATAGATCACGGAGGCGCCGGCTCAACTCTTCCTGATTCACAGAGCCGGCTACGCTCGGCGAACGAATGGATGTAGTCAATAACCGAATTATCTGACAAAGCCTGCGCCAGCTCCGCCAGGTTTTGTGACAGATCGCTGCCGTTTCTGCGATACTGTTCTCCTGTCGCGCCCTTCTTGAATTCCGGCCGGCGCCTCGAGCGCTTGATTGCCGATCAGTGGAGCAGCGGCGATCGGAGGAGCGATTGGGAGCGATTTACGAGCAATTTGAGCGCGAACTGGCCGCTTGGGGCCGTGCGGACGCGGGGCGGCCGCGACAGGCAATGATTCGCCTCTTGCTCCTTGCCCTCGAGCGCGAAGAAATCGTGTCGGTAGGGTACCGCGAGAATTTGATCGCCCGCCGGCTTGATTCGATGCCCATCGGGCCGCAGCTCCGAGAGCTGATCCAGCATGCCCTGACCTGGGCCTGGAAAGACGAGGAGATGCACGCGATTTATCTTCGCGGCGCGATACTCCGAATCGGGAGCCGGACGCTCCTAGCCAAGGCGTACGCTCGACAGGTGGCCGGCGCGATCGCCGGCTGGTCCAGTTCCGTGCAACAACATGTGCGCTGGCGCCAGGCTCCCGCGGCCCGGTCTCTTGCATCGCTCGTGGTCGCCGTCGGCACGCTCACCGGACAGGTTCCAAGCGACGTTCGCCGGCACTTGCGATTTAGCCCGTTCCGCGATTTTTGCTTGTTTAATGTCGACGCGGAACTCACCGCACGCCTCTGTTATGACCGCATGCTCGAGCTGGCTGGCGAGCTGTCGGAATTACCCCCTTCTCTTTACGCCGACCTGCAGCGCGTTCGCGATGATGAAGACCGACACGCACGGATCTTCTCGATCCTGGCCGAGTCGCTTGATGACCACGACCGGCTCCTGGCTGGCCTGACACCCGATGACGTCGCCATGAAGATCGGAGCCGTCGGCGACGACTTCTTGCCTCGCAGTCGCCGCCAATCTGCCCCGGCCCAGCCGCTCGGCGCCGGCGGACGGGTTTGGGTCGCCGAAGGTCAATCGCCCGCGCAGAAACGAGCTCTGTTTCGCCGGCTGCTGAACGACTCGGGGTTGGAAGCCATGATTCGCGAGCGGGAGCGTGCTCTCGGCCGTCCGCCAGGTTCGCTACGGGTCGCCGTCAAGCCGACGTTCATGCTCGGTTACGACTCGCGGGATCGCTCGACTCTGACCGACCCCGAATTGCTGATCGATCTGGCCGACCATCTTCGCACCGCCGGCTGCGCCGAGGTCGCGGTCGTCGAATCCACGAATATCTATGATCATTTCTACGCACGCCGTAGCGTGAAAGAAGTCGCCGGCTACTTCGGTCTCGAGTCGCCCAGTTACCGCCTGGTTGATCTTTCCGCGGAGCAAGTCAAACACGTGTATCGGCGCGGACTGGCTCAAGGAACGGTTGGCCGAACGTGGAAGGAGGCGGACTTTCGCATTTCGTTCGGCAAGATGCGCAGCCATCCGGTTGAGATGGCGTACCTCAGCGTCGGCAACGTCGAATGGATCGGTGAGCGGTGCGACGAGTTTCTGTTTCCGGAGCGACAAGCTCAGCGCGAGACGGCGATCATGATGCTGTTAGACGCGTTTCCACCCGATTTTGCGCTGTTGGATGCGTACGATTCCGCGGCCGACGGCCTGATCGGTGTGATGGGATGCCCGAAACCGAAAGCGCCGAATCGCGTCTACGCCGCGGCCGATTCGATTGCGCTCGACGTCGTCGCCGCACGTCACATGGGCGTTCGCTACCCGCGTCAGTCCAGCATCCTGCGAGCGGCGTGCCATTGGTTTGGAGATCCTTCCGCGGCGATCGAAGTCATCGGCACGGATGAGCCGATCGCGGACTGGCGTGGGCCGTATCGGAACGACCTGTCGGCGCTCCTGAGCATCCTCGCGTTGCCGGTCTACGTCTGGGGGAGTGGGCGGGGGACCATGTTCGTCCCCGAGATGGACGAGCAGGCGTTTCCGCCGTTGAAGCCGACGGGCAGACTGTTGCGAATCGGTCGGGCCGCAATGCAGCGGCTCCTGGGCCTGAGGCACCCCCGATGACCAGGACGGCGATCGTCGTCGGGGCCGGTATGGGTGGGCTGACCGCCGCACTGAGGCTATCCCGCAGCGGTTGGCATGTCATTGTTCTTGAAGCGTCCGAGCGGCTCGGCGGCCTGGCAGCGGGGTTCATCTCCGGTGGATTGAATTTCGACGCCGGCCCCTATCTGCTTCTCGATCGCCCCGGACTGGAATGGGCCTTCGAAAAGCTCGGGCTCGACCTCGCCGCCGAGGTACCCATGCGGCGCGTCGACAACGTTTACGAGGTGCAAGCCGCCAACGGGCCGGTCGTGCGGATCCACGCCGATTTGGAGGCGACGGCGGCCGGCATCGAGCAAACCTGGCCTGGCGGCGGCCGTCGTTACCGCCAGTTTGTGACGCGCGTCGGGCAAATTCATGAACGGCTCCGCCCATTGCTGACGTCGCCTCGTCACGGACCGATCGCGCTGCTAAGCGGCAAGGCATGGCGCGATCTGCCATTCCTCCTCCGCTCCTTGCGGTCTGTCCTCACGAGCGCTCGCCTTCCCCCGGCCGTGGCGGACGCGGTGGCGATCTGGACCCATGTGGCCGGACAGTCAGCCGACGCGGCCCCGAGCCCGCTGGCATTTGTCACGGCGATTCTGCATGGAAACGGCAGTTTCGTCCCGTTGGCAGGGATGGGGAGTATACCGTCGGCTCTGGCTCGCGCGGCGACTGAGTCAGGAGTCGAGTTTCGCCTCGGCACCAAGGTCTCGTCGATCCGCTGCCGCGGAGGACGAGTGATTGGCATCACGACGACGGACGGCGAGCAGATCCCGGCCGATGCGGTCGTTTCGAACAGCAACGGAATCGGCACCTACCTGGAACTTGCTCGCGACGATGTTCCCGAGGGTGCTCGGCGCCGACTGGAGCGTCTCCCCCTCCAGTCGCCCGGTGTGTGTGCGTATCTGGCCGTGCGCGGCGGCCGAACCCCACCTTACTTGCGTTTTCGGCTGCCGGGCAATGGCGAGCGCTGCCGTTTGCTGGTCACACCTTCGGCAGTTGTAGACGGCCTCGAAAATGACGGCTGGGCGCCGGCTCGATTGATCGCGCCGATGGACTACGACCACGCCAGCCAGCTTGGCCCCAGCGGCCAAAAGGCGTTTCTGGAACGCGCTCTGGCGGAACCATGGTGGCATGAGCATGTTGGCGAGACCCGCGTGCTCGAGACGCGGACGCCCGCGGATTGGGGGACAACCTGTCACCTCTATCGTCAAAGCATGAACCCGGTGATGACCGCCCGCCTCATGCGGACGGGACGACTGGCTCATCGTAGCCCGTTTGTTGAGAGACTCTATCTTTGCGGCAGCGCGACCCACCCGGGCCAGTGGGTGAGCTTCTGTGCCATATCGGGCATTCTGGCCGCCGATTGTGTGATCGAGGATCTAATCTGATGCTGCTCAGCACGACGACGTTCTCGGCAGCCGCCGGTCGCGGCGTTCGGATGGCCCGGCTTGGCAGCGGTCCGCCGCTGGTTCTCTTGCATGGCTATCCCGACAATCTTCAGATTTGGTGTGAGCTGGCACCCCGGCTGGCGGAGCGGTTTACGGTGATTGCGTTCGACTGGCCAGGGATGGGTTTTAGCGATGCGTGGCCCGGAGGAGCGACGCCATTCCATATGGCCGATCGGTTGATCGCTTTGCTCGATGCCTGGAAACTTAATCGTGTGGCGATCGTCGGCCTGGACATGGGTGGTCAGCCAGCCCTGGCATTTGCTGTGAACCATCCCGACCGAATCAGTCGCCTCGTCGTGATGAACTCCTTGGTTCAGTGGGACGAGGCGACATCCTGGGAAATCCGCATTCTGCGCAAATTCGGCTGGAACCGGCTCATTCTGCGGCGGCTACCGGCGACGGTTTTCCGGCGTGCGACCCGAACTTTTCTTCCGCGCGGTGTTCATCTGCCGCCAGACCTGCGAGCCGACCTCTGGAACGCGTTCCGTCGCCCCGAGGTGCGCGAGTTTATCGCCAAGATGTGCGCCGGATATCAGGGTGCATTACCTCGACTCGCGCAGATGTATCACCAGATCACCACTCCGACGCTCGTTCTTTGGGCCGGCCATGACAAGCACTTCCCGATCGCCCACGCGGAGCGTCTCCACGCTGCGCTACCCAATTCGAGACTCGACATTCTCTCTAATGCCGAGCATTGGGTGCCCTGGTACCACGCCGAAGAAGTCGCGGTCAGGATCCAGGCATTTCTGGCCGAGTCATAGCGTGGTTCCTTCGAAGCGGTTGCGCTCGGGAAGCTCGCCGCATGGAGCCCGTTGACAGGCGCCTGGACAGTCGGACGATAATCATTGAGGATCGTCTTTGGTTTGAGAAGAGGCGTACCATGGAACCCACGAAAGAACTTGCCGACGACATTTACCGCGAGCGCGTTCTCCGAGCCCGCGCTACACCTATCGACGAGAAATTTCGGGCCGGGGCGGACTTGTTCGAGTTTGCCTGTCGCCTGACCTGCGACGGGATTCGCCACCAGAACCCCGGGATCGACGAGGCTCAGGTGCAGCGGATCCTGCGGGACCGACTTGCACTGGCGCGGCGGTTGGAGCAGGGATCATGACGGGAAACGAAGCGGTTCTGAGCGTCGTCTCAGCGCTGGCGGACTGCGGAATCGCGTACATCGTTGTGGGATCGTACTCGGCCAACGTTTACGGAATACCCAGGTCGACACAGGACGCCGACTTTGTGATCGAGCTTGGTGACACGTCTATCTCTGAATTAGCACGGCGGCTTGCCCCTTCGATCCGCATTGATCCCCAGATGGGTTTTGAGACGGTGACGATGACGCGCCGCTACGTCGCAGAGCTGGTTGGGACGCCGTTCAAGATCGAACTCTTTCTGCTTAGCGCAGATCCACATGATCAGGAGCGGTTCGAGCGACGGAGGCTTGTAACAACGCTTGGTAAGGAAGTATGGCTCCCCGCTCCCGAAGACGTGGTCGTCACCAAGCTCCGGTGGTCGTTACTGGCGAACCGTCCCAAAGACCGCGACGACGTTCGAAACGTGATTGCGGTACAGGGCGCGCGACTTGATTGGGATTACATTCGCCGGTGGTGTGAGCGACACGGCACGAGAGCATTGCTCGACGAGATCCGCGCTTCCATCCCGGCCATCTGACTTTCAAGCCCGCCTCGAAGCACCTTAAGACAGATCCGTTCTGATCGGCGCCCCTCGAGCAAGATCGGATGATAATCTCATGAAAATCGTCTTTGAATTCGCAAAGCAGCCGACCATGGACCTGATCATGAGCTGGCCGACGACATTTATCGCGAAGGCACGCTCCGAGCACGCGCAACAGCTAGCGACCAGGAAATTCATGCCGGCGCCGAATTCCGCGAGTTTGACAGTGCAGTTCGTACCAGCCGCGTTAATATCCCCCGCCGTTTCGGCTGACCGATGAGCCGTAGCCCGACGAGTTCCCGGTGTTCCCCCGGCTCAGGCGAATGGTCAGTATACGCGTGCTTTACGCCGTAGGAGCCCGCCGAGCTGAATTCATCACTTCCGGAACGGTCCGGGAAACACAAAAAAACGGCATGACTAGGCGCGATCTCGAGTCTTGGACCGCCGCATTGGCTCCATCGCGATCCTGCAATTGGAATTCGCCGCCTGGGTCGGTTTAAGGACCAACAAGGAACGGGGGCGTGGAGTGGCAATCTACTACTAAGAAGGTCCGCATCGAGCTGAAGCGGCTTTGGCTAAACATCTCGATTGGACGACAGCAAAGTGTCCATAAGCACACATGTGCGTTCGGCCGCCGAATCCCAAGAATTCAGAACGGTTTATGCAAGTCTTCCCCGGCTCCGGTCGATTTGGTAGGATGTGTGATTCTTCGCGCCCCGCGCGCCGGGTCGCTTATCGCTGTTTGCATGCGTGCAACTGCGTTGAGCGCGGCGGTCGAGGCTGAACGCCGATGAAGTAGTTTCCGGAGAGTCGCTTGTGATTGCGTCGGAAATTACCAAACGAATCCAACGAGCTTGTCCAAAGACGCGAACGGCGATGCCGTAATCGCTCTCGAAAATATTGCCAAACGAACCCATTGACGCCGAGCGGAGTGCTCCATTTCGTGCCGCAATGCCTCTACAGGAAAACGAGTTAGGCAGCGGAGGCACGCTCGACTAGTTGTAGCGAAACGAACCCATTTTTGCCGTTTTCGTGGCCGGTCACGGTCCTTTGAAGTCGCGGCCGATTTCGCCGAACGAAGCCAAGACGATCATCGTTCGACACGGTATCCGGAATGATGCCGTCTGAATCATCAACCCTTGAATTATGCATTCTAACGAACCAATCGCGATCGTCGGCATAGGCGGACTGTTCCCCGGGGCGGAGACTCTGGAACAGTTTTGGGCCAACGTACGCGATGGCGTCGACTCGACGAGCGACGTCCGTGCGGATCGCTGGCTGATCGCCCCCGAGCGCGCTTTTGACCCTCGCGTCGCGGTCGCCGATCGCGTCTACTCAATTCGCGGTGGCTTTACCGATCGGCCGGTGCTCGATGCCGCCGGCCTTGACCTCGATCCATTGCTCCTCGCGCGGCTCGACCCGGTCTTTCAGCTTGCCCTATACGTCGCGCGCCAGGCTTGGAGTGATACGCAGACAGACAGAATTGATCGGAAACGCGTCGGGGTGGTCTTCGGCAATATTGTGTTGCCTACGGAGACCGCCTCGGAACTCACTCGCGACGTCCTCGGGGCCGTTTTTGAGGAAAAAATCGGCGTGCCCGGCAGGGAACTTGGGTCTACCGAACCGCTGAATGCGTTTCCGGCCGGCTCGCCGGCAGCGCTCGTCGCTCGGGCGTTTGGGCTTTCTGGGCCGGCCTACACTATCGACGCAGCCTGCGGCTCGTCGCTTTATTCGCTCAAGTTGGCGATCGACGAATTGAGAACCGGTCGTGTCGATGCCATGGTTTGTGGTGGTGTGTCGCGGCCGGATCCGCTTTATACGCAGATGGGGTTCTCGCAGCTTCGCGCGTTGTCGGTGTGCGGCAAAGCCGCTCCTTTTGATCAAAGCGCCGACGGGCTCGTGGTCGGCGAAGGCGCGGGCATGTTCGTGCTCAAGCGGCACGGCGATGCTTTGGCGCACGGCGATCGAATCTATGGTGTTGTGGCCGGGATTGGCGTTTCCAACGACATCCACGGTGATCTGCTGGCTCCCAGCTCGGAGGGGCAGCTCCGGGCCATGCGGATGGCCTACGAACAGGCTGGCTGGAGCCCCGTTGATGTCGATCTGATTGAGTGCCACGCTACCGGAACCGCCGTGGGCGACGCCGTCGAAGCCGAAAGTCTCAAGTTGCTTTGGGGTCAATCGGACTGGAAAAAAGGCCAGTGTGTGATCGGCTCCGTCAAATCGAACGTCGGCCACGCACTCACAGCGGCCGGTGCCGCCGGCCTGCTCAAGGTGCTGCTGTCCTTCAAGCACGCAACGATACCGCCCACCGCCAATTTCGAGCGGTCGGCACCTTCCCTCGGCCTGGACAAGAGCCCGTTCCGCGTGGTCGCCCGCGCGGACCATTGGCCCCGTCGCGCTGCCGATCAACCGCGGCGCGCGGCCATCAGCGGTTTCGGGTTTGGCGGAATCAATTGTCATGTTTTGATTGAAGAATGGGATGTGGCAGCGAACGGCGACATTACGACGTCGAACAAACACCTTGGCGACCACCGTACCCGTCCTTCCGGTTACAAACCAACCGCCCCGCTAGCCATTGTGGGGCTCTCTGCTCAATTCGGGTCCTTCGCCGGCAAGGGGCCTCTGGAAGATCATTTGCTTGGAAGTGAGAGACGGCCGGCACCAATCAAACCGCTCAGCGCGTGGGGCATCCCCGAGTCCGTGTTTCATGAGCGTCGTCTTGATGGGAGCAACACGTCCGCCGGTTATTTCATCGATTCGCTCGAATTCGGCATCGACCAGTTTCGTATTCCGCCCAGAGAACTCGAGGAGATGCAGCCGCAGCAGTCGCTCATGTTGCGGGTTGCCGCCGAAGCCGTCGGTGATGCGCGGTGGGACGCACAACGGGCGCTGCGAACCGGCGTTTTGGTCGGCATCGGTTTGGATCTGAACACGACGAATTACTATCTGCGCTGGTCGATGGAGGCCAGCGCCCGAGCCTGGAACACAGCGCTTGGTCTCGCGCTTTCGCCCGATGAGCTTGGTCACTGGACCGAGGAACTCACCCGGTCGGCGGGGCCGTCTTTGACGGCCAATCGCACGATGGGGTCGCTGGGGGGATTGATCGCCAGCCGGATCGCACGCGAGTTCAAGATTGGCGGACCGTGTTTTACCGTTTCGTGCGATGAGACCTCGGGAATGCAGGCTTTGGCAATCGCGGCCGGTTGGCTGCGATCCGGCGAGCTCGATGGCGTGATCGTCGGGGCTGTCGACTTCGCGGGCGACGCCCGGGCGATTCTCGCTCGGCAACAACTCGGCATGCACGCCGCGAGCGATTCCCTTGCGTGCGACGGTGCGGTCGCTTTGGTAGTCAAACGCCTCGAAGACGCAGAACGCGATGGCGATCGCGTGTATGCGGTGATCGGCGACATTGCGACGGGAATGGGAAAGAACGCGGCGTTTGCCTCCCTTGGCGATCGCTCCGTTCACGATCTCGGGTCAATCGAGACGCAGCTTGGAAACGCCGGAGCCGCCACGGGTCTGGGTACAGTCGCCATGGCGGCACTTTGCCTGGATCGCCGAATGCTACCCGGATCCGATCCCGCCGGCGGACTAAACTACTGGATGAGGAACCGCGCCGAGGGCCCTCGCCTGGCACGAGTGGCCGCAACGAGCCTGGCAGCCAATCACGCGTCGGTAATTCTCGAGGAATTCGATGGCAGTCGGCTGGACGCGCAACCGGATCCACCGCGGCGCAGGATGGGAGTCGGCGTGTTCGCGATCGAATCGAACGGAGAGATCGAGCTCGCGGAACGCATTCGCGAGCTAAGAGACCTCGCCGGCACATCAACCGAATCGAACATCGACTCGCTCGCACAGGAGTGGTGGCATCGTCATCCCAATGATCCCCGACTCAGACTGGGGACCGCTGTCGTTGCCGATAGTGTGGAATCACTGACGCAACGTCTTGATGAGTTGAGCGGCAAAGAGCACGACGATGGAGCGTCTGTCGCGGCTCCCGGACGGCTGGCGTTTGTTTACCCCGGCTTGGGCAATCAATTCGCCGGGATGGGACGCGTGCTTTCCGCCCTATGGCCGGGCGTGCTCGATCTCCAGGATTCCGAGAGCGAATACCTGAAAGAACAGCTCGATCCTGGGATCTGGTGGAACGGCGAATTGCCGCGCTCATTTGACGACCATCGATCGCCGATTCTTGGCAGTGTGTCGACGGGAGCCTTCGTGACCGACGTGCTCCGCAGCCTCGGTGTTCGCCCTCACGCCGCGATCGGCTACAGTTTGGGAGAATCCGCGGCGCTCGTTGCCCTGAGGGCCTGGACTCACCGCGATGAGTTGCTGCGCCGAGTTCGGTCGTCGCCCTTGTTCC
This sequence comes from Heliamphora exappendiculata, assembly GCA_034768845.1. NCBI lineage: Eukaryota > Viridiplantae > Streptophyta > Magnoliopsida > Ericales > Sarraceniaceae > Heliamphora > Heliamphora exappendiculata. Next base: position 986 of record JAOTRH010186684.1, on the reverse strand, counting down.
GGTCCGAGCTAGCCGGCGCGTGTGACGCGGCTCGCAGGCTTTGGAGAGTCTCGTCCGAGCAGCCGGTCGACTGGGTTGCCGGAATCGTACCCCGCGCGGCGGAAGCCGTACGCGAGGCAATCGGTGGCCGGGCGCGCGTTTATGTGTTGATCCGAAATACTGCCGAAGAATCGGTTATCGGCGGGCACCGTCCCGATGTCGACGCGGTTGTAAGGAGCTTGCGCTGCCCGTTCGTCGAGTTGCCGACCGTCAGTACGGTTCATTGTGAGATCGCCCGGACGGTCGAGTCAGAATATCACTCGCTCCACGACCTGACCACGACCGCACCTGACGGAATTGAATTCTACAGTGGCGCATGGGGACGCACCTATCCCTTAAACCGCCGATCGGCAGCCGACGCGATCACGGCCCAGGCTGTTGGCACGGTCGACTTTCCGGCGCTCATCGAACGAGCGTACGAGGATGGCATCCGTTTCTTTTTGGAAGTTGGGCCAGGAACTTCGTGTACCAGACTGATCGGTCAGATTCTCCGCGGTCGACCGCATACCGCCATCTCGGCCTGCCGGGCTGACCGCGAACCACAGACAGCAATTCTGGAAGCGGTTGCCGCACTCATAAGCGTCCGCATACCCGTCGACCTCGCCGGCCTTTACGGTGAATCAACGGGGCGCCGCATCGGCGAGCAAACGGGCGCAGCGGATCGCGCGAAAAAAGAACGGCAACACACGGTGCGAGTCAACGTACGGCGAGGTGCGTTCAAGGTTCCCGCGCCGCCCGCGCGCCGGCGGCCGACCCAGGTCGCGTTGGATATTAATGGGCGGGAGAAATCCGAGGAAACTGTGGGTTCAAGCGTGTTTCGGTTAAGCGAAGAATCGCGCCAGATGGCTGCGGTTACTTTCCCTGACGAGCCGAGAATACCAACGCGGGATGATTCGGGTGTGAGCGAGTCTCCGTTGATACGCTCCGTCATTTCCACTGAGCGAGCG
>JAOTRH010186673.1:0-11781 GCA_034768845.1 Heliamphora exappendiculata | reverse complement strand
TCCACCATCATTGTGAACTTCAATTTCCACCATCATTGTGAACTTCAATTTCACTAATCAGATCACATTTACTTTTGTTGTTTTGGAATGTTATGCTTTGTTTTTTAGTGATAGAATGTTATGCTCTGTTTGTATGAGTGATGGAATGTTATTCTTTGTTTTTATATAGAACTTATATTGCATAGCATCAGTAAAGTTAGAAGAGTGTTTTGAGCTTTTGCACCATATAGAAAGCATCTGTTATGTGAAAGAAAATTATAGCTATGAGTAATTTACCAGTTCATGTCATTTCTATGTGTTTTAGTTCATATATTATGAGTAATGGTGTAATATAGGAAAGAAAACTCAAATTAGCTTGAAACATTATATAGACTTCGTTACAAAAATATAAATTTTTTATACTTATTGGAAGTGTTGTTGCAGACTTTGTTATGCTCTATATTTATACACATTATATATATATAGAGAGAGAGAGAGAGAGAGAGAGATGAAGTGTGGCAGTTGAAGAGAAAAAATAAAAAGCATAGAGAGAAATTCAAACCCAGCAACTGTTTGTTTTCTATTTTGGGTTTAGTTCAAATGTCTCTTATACTTATTTTTTCCATCCATCCATCTAGCAACCGTTAATAATTGGTTTAATAGATTCAAATTGATTTGTTTAGAAACTAAATAGATTCAGTTAATAGATAAATGATGAAATAAACAAATTTTATGTAGTTAAAGGAATAAAAGTGTTAAAAATTCATTTAAAAAAGATGAAAAATAAACCACTAATACTGATCACAGCTTGTTATTTTATCTGTATCTATATATTTATTAATGATTCATACAAGGGTATATTCATTTAAAATAATCATATATTTATAAGATAGAATATTATGTAATATTCAAAAAATAATTACATTTATTCCTAAATAAATCTACCAAAAAGGACCGTTAATTAAATTTTCCAATAATTAACGTATAATTTTACGTACAATGATCCATTGCGAACTATGCACAGATCCGATCATACTAGCACGGTGCAACTCATCTTACGTGGAAGAAATGATATGACAAGTCCGACTTAATCTGTGAAATCATATGTGCATTTTATCTTTTCATTTGAATATCAGTACCAAGTATTCGGAGATTTGAAAATTTTCCTATTCTCTCGCTCCCTTTGATGACCGATTTATTCGCCAATTCGTTCGTCCAATGCAGAGCCATACGTATGCTTATGCACCTCTCTCTCTGTCTCTCTCTCTCCTCTCTCTCTTCTTTAATGGTGTCTAATTGGCAAAGAAATCTATCCGTCCCACTTTCGGAGAGTTGGATCGTGCTGTTTCGAACTATCCTCTGTGTTTCCCTCATCTGGGTAATTCTTCTATTTAAAAACTCCTCCATTTTCTTGCATTTTCTCGTCCCATATTAGGTTCTCTCAACATGTCTGAATTATAAACGAAAGTTGTATCCATCTGGGTCGTGTTAGTTATCCGTAATTCATATTGGGTTGCACTACTTTTCAGTGACTCGTATTCTAATAGAGCAATAACCCAACTCTGCTTAATTTGTAAATACCGATTTTGATTCCCTGTATGAAAGTTTCAAGAACCACTGTCGACAATCTTCACGGATAGATGAAAAAATGTTGACGAACTGAACACAATTTATTGAAATGGTGTTAGAACGGTGTCGGAAAACTAAAGATTTTGAGAGTGAAAATGCAGATGGGACGGGTCAAGTTGAAGATAAAGAGGTTGGAGAGTAGTAGTAGCCGCCTAACCACCTATTCGAAACGGAAGAATGGGCTCATCAAGAAGGCTAACGAGTTATCGGTGTTGTGTGACATTGACCTTGTCCTCCTCATGTTCTCGCCCTCCGGCAAGCCTGTGTTGTGGAAAGGAAGGGACAGGTATGCTCATGTCTTAATTTCTTTTACTTTAGCATATACTTACAAATTTATCTGTCAACTTTGGCATGCATTAAGTTGAGGTTTTGTGAAACTGGCCAAGTGGACAACTATCCCAATTATAATTTGAAGAAGAGTCTGACAACATAGCTTGAAATGCTTAAGCCTAAACCCAGATGTTTCATTACACACCGGTTTTATTTTCTATATTCCGCCGACTTGGGATGGGTATCACAGTATCCTGGGATGGATATCACTGTATCTTCACTGACTTCGTATGGTTCAGGTTCTTCTCTTGGGTAGAGATGTAGACAGCAAATATGCTATTATGCAAATTGTGAAAATTTGTTTTATCCACATGTCCTTCACTTGCACAGGTTTTTATCCTCTGGCTGCTTTGAAATTCTCTCAGGTTTGAGTAGCTCTTATTTAAGGACTTACGAGATGAACTTGACGCTTTAAAATAATTGTGACCTATATGACAATGAGGCGAAATTGATGTCTCAGGATCAAGTGTGATTTTGTTTTTTTTAATCAGACTTTTGAAAACAGAATGTAATATATGAGAAGCTATCCAGCTTAGCTAGTGCTCGTAGTTGTGTGAAAGACCTAAGAGTTCAATCGCGCCATATGCACGTTCACCCCCTTGCCCATTTCACTTTTTTATAGAAACATGTCTTGCTTTTTGTTGCTCTTCTTTCAAATCAAAGTCTTGTTTCAATTTTCTACCTTAAGATTGCCAAATTGGACAATCACCAGGACCTTTCAGCGCTTCGACTCCCCCTAAGCTCGACGCTTCATCTACCTGAACTCAAGGAGATCTGCGTTGAGGATTCATGGGTGGGTGGAGGGCGGCCGCCCAGAATAAAAAACAGGTTCCATAAGCATGGAAAATGAGACGGCTAAATGTTTGGCTGTGGTTTGGTAGGGTGATGAAAGGGCCTTGTCTCTACCTTTCTGATGGATATAGTATAGCCAGTATTTTGGTAATGTACCAAATTCCTTCTGGGACATGATAATGTATCCACGAGTGTGTGGCTTACTTTATGGCGTATGATGAAAGTACCAAAGATACTGCATAAAATAAAAAAGGTAAAATACTATGGTACCTGTATTTTGAGCTTCCTGTGTGTATTATTCCTGGCACTTCATAACTTTTGTCTTTTTCCATTTCTTAGCTAATTTCCTCTTTTAGCTAAAATTTTTAGATGTTTATGTGTAATCTAAGTGACATTTAACTTGGTATTGCTGGTTCAGCTAGGAAGAAGAGTATTTTGATATTTTTGATATTTTTCAGCTAGGAGAAAAAACAGAAAAGGAGTTAAAGAATTTATCGGATTTTCTTGGTTGTTATTAAATTTTCTAATCACCAAATGAGTAACAAATTATGTATGTTTATTTCTATTTTCACAATAAACACACTAACTTGTATTAAGACATTTTCAAAACAAAAAAGAAAAGAAGAAGTGATAAATATGGGGTGCGAAATTTCTTGAATCTAATAATTTTAAACATTGCATGAATTTTAAATAGTGAATAGATTCGTGAATCGTAAGATTTATCACGATTCTATCACAAAACAGATCTATGCGTAGATTCGTATCGATTTATCTATGAATTGTGAATTGAATCGCGAATTGTAGAATTCTGATGACTATGATTATGGTTATGATCGTCATGTTGTGGCAGCCTAGTGATCATATCACCTAACATATTTGCACCTATATTTTTATGTTCACACAAACTGATGTTGTACTAGGAAGGGCATGAATACATAGTGCACGGATATCCTACAATCTTCTGAAAAAATAAGGTTTTTCATGACTGTCACGCTCCTGCAGATAAGGATTACATTGTAGGTCATATACAGAACGTTGTAACCATTCACCTGAGTAATAACTTGGGTGCAACACTGTCACATCTCCTGAGACATTTTACGTTATTGTTATGTTTTAAGTTCTATATAAGTGTCCAAATGAAGGGAAGGGGTAAAATGGGGCTTCTGCAATGTTATTATTGTAAGATTACTTTTTAATGTTTTTTCCGCAGTTGCCATTGTTATTGCTACTGCTGCCACTGACAATTCCGCTACTAATGTCTGTAATATTAAACCTTTTTTTCTGTCTTGTTCAGTAGCATTGAAGGAATCATTGAAAGGCTTGCAGAATTAACTCCACAGGAGAGGGCAAAAAGGTGATTTTTTTTTTCTCTTGGAAAACTAGTTATTTTCATCTTGTTCTGGGTTATCAGAGTTGGAATTGAATTTATTCTTTGCTGGATTGGAGCAGGAAGTTGGAGAGCTTCGACGTAAGTACTTTTAACAAGTTCTTTCTTCTCCATTGAAATTTTGTTTAAATGATGTGATGTGTGTTCTGTCAGTACCATTACTTCTTTTACACAGTTCTCTTCCTCAACCCCTTTTTTGAGTCCCTAGGTTTTAAAGAGATCCTACAAGAAGTCAGACCACAAGGTAAAGGTACAAGATTTCTTTGGTTCAAGGTATGTACGAAATGGTCTGAGTTGATATGGTGTTCTCTTACTAGCACATTTGATATTGATTACATTTTCCTAATATATATGAAACTATTCTTGCTTTGCTTTTGTTTTTGTTGCAGTTATCAAACAATTGAGGTATGCATCTAAAAACTGACTAACTGACATGTACATTTTTTTTTTTAAAAGCGAGTTTTTTTTCTTTTGAGTTGTTGTTATTGACACTGGCGACATTTTTTGCACTTGATTCGTATTCTGATTGTGGCAGGATTTGACCATTCGAGCAAATCTCTTGCAAACTCAACTTTCTGAAATCCAGAAAAGACTGAGGTGAGCTGATTTCTCAGTTATTTTTTTAAAATGTATTGTTTTGGGGTCTTTTTGGTTCTACTTCTCTGATATTGTCCCTATATCCAAAATTTGGATTCAGTTTATTTTGTTTTTACTTTTATGTCTTTCAACTATATAGGATGTCAGTTGTCATCTAATATCATGTTTAAAGTTTGATAGAGACCTCAAGGTTATATCCATTGCACTTCAATTTGATGGGTATGTATTGTTGACCTTGAATTGGGCCCTCTTTTTTGGCGCTTGTGTGTGTGTTTTTTTGGTTTTTTCTCTCTCTTTTTTTTTGTGGGGTGGGGAGAAGGGGATGCACAGGGTAAGGGATTACAGTTATGATCTGAGTTTTAATCATGAATTTGAACAAGATTTATTGGGATATTTCTTAGTTAGAATTAGACTTTAAGAGGTGCTTTATATCTATAATCAGTTTTTTTACTCATTATTCTACAATATAAACATTTTATAGTCAATCTGCATATCTGTACATGATAGACTAATCACTGTCCAGATGGATAATTGGACTATCCATCTATTGGGGGCGGGGGAGAGGGGTACGAGTTAGTGATAGCGCAATATCTTGGGATATGTTACTGTTGTGCTTTTTTGGTGTAGTGGTTTACTATGGTTTAAAGAGGATTTTCATTTTAGTTTGATTATTTTGAGTGTTGGAGATCTCTACTTTTAAACTCTGAAGTGATGATATTTTGTTTTTTGGGCTACAAAACAATGTTCCATGGTAGGAATTTCAATTTGTATGCCCATTCCCACCTATACTTGTATGTGCTAGAGTAGTTGTCTCATGGGTTATTTCTTTTGTTTATGTCCTAAGGGTATTCTTGTATTTTAGACCTTGTATTGCTATAAAATAAATATTTAGAGGTAAGGTAGAAAGATTAGTACTTAAAATCTATTTCTTAGTTCTCTTCCTTCTTCTCTTTCCTCTATCTTTTTCTCTTTAACCCTAAAATTTAAGCTTTAGACTTCATCTTAGTATCAACATATCGGACCCTAATCAAAGAGGGTTGGAGATCATTTTGAGGTCATTGGAGTTCTGGTGTTAGCAAGCAATCTGACGCTGACGTCATGTTGACATTCGTAACGTAGAAAAAATCGCTACTTGGTTCTTAATCAAGTGAAGAAGTTGATCATTACCATGATTTTTTCACAATTTTTGGATGCCATCTGATGTCAGTTTCGATAGTTTTTTGAATTTTTTTCAAATAGGAGGATTTTGGCTTCCTTGGTCAAATTGAAGCTTCAAATCCAATCTATAGGGATCGAAACTACCATTAGAGATATCGATTTGTATTGATTTGATCGAATTTTGCATCATTGGTTGATTTTGGTCACTTTAGTTTTCGCGACTAGGGTGTTTTGGTTTGAACTTGGTTGCGGGATCTGGTTCTCTCCCCGATCATGTTTTGTTTCAAATGGAAGCTTCAGATCTCCTTCAGGTGGACCAAAAATACTATTGGAAGGCTTGCTTTACATTGATTTGGGCTCCCTTTGTTGATTTAATCTTGTTAATATATCTGCACTCACTTGGAATGCTTTTTGTTGGTTCTAGTTTGCCTAACCCTTATTTCCTAGTTCGATTGGTCCTTGTTTTCTAGTCACCGGTGCGATTGGCTCTCATTTGCTGTATGATTTATTGAGATCTTGTTCTTGTTCTCTCTTTTGCCTTTGTTATGGTTGATAGTAAAGTCTCCTTAGTTAGGGAAGAAATATACCCAAATCTAGTTACTTAGATTGGGCATATGCGTTAAATAAATTTTTGTGTGAAAGCACGAATTAAAGTATGTGATTGATAATTCTTTGCCAAAGACTGATCCTAAATATGAAGATTAGATGTGTGGGGATTCCATTGTAATGGGATGGTGTGGTATAACATGGAGCCCAATATGGGACTTAGTTGTCGATTCCTTATCAAATCAGAGTAATGTTTCTTGTGTTTATGAGATATATAAGGGAATTTTCACCATAAAACAGTCAGGCAGGTCAACCCAGATTTGGTGGTTTTCCCATTTGGTTCATGTCTTAAGCCACCTCCAAACAGCTATTGTTGACCTCTGACATCCCAATCCTCCTATTGGTATTCCCGAATTGTCTGAGTATTACAACACTCTTAAGAATCTTTGGGATCAGTTATTGTAGTTTTGACCTTTTACGACTGACCTTATACAGTAGCAGTGCAACTGGAAGGATTTTATTATTGTATCCTTATTTTCTAGTTTGAACCCTGAGTTACGTTATTTCAAAGATTAGATTCTTGTTATTGAGACCTTGCCTACTGCTGTTAATGCGTATTTTTGACTTTTATGTTCATCTTTGGGATAATCTTCTACTATGCCTCAATCTTCCTCCAGTTCAGAGTTCTCTGCCTTAGTTTCTGGTAGTGGTGGTTGTAGCAGTGTTCATGGCAGCTCTCGTGGTGGACGTGGCAGTCATAGTGGATCTTGTAGTCGCATTCGTGGTCATACTGGGGGTATCAATCATACTTGAAGCCTACTATTGAAAGAAGCATGAGAAATCAAGTTTTATTCATCAAGTCACCGATCGTACTCCACAATCCCAATCTTCAACCTCTTCAACCTTTAGTCAGGTGGCTTCTATTTCTAGTTCTCATGATTCATTGATCACTCAACTTAGCGATCTCGTTCAGGCATTGCGTATTGCTTGTCTTTCTTCTACTTCTACTTCTACTCCCATGTTAGTTGATTCAATTGATACTACATGTGCTGCTTTTTTTGCCTCCTTCATGGGTTATCAATTTTTGGAACTAGTTCTTATATATCTGGTAATCCATCTTCTTTCTCGATTTTACTCCAATTCAGCATAATATTGTTTTAGTTGATGGTTCCCCTTACCCAGTCCATGGTAAAGTGCTCTTTATCCTAATAAGTCCCCTAATTTTATCCTCCAGTCTCCTATTTTTTGGATACTGGTCGTGCATCTTCCATTACACCATCTTTCTTGAGTGCTTATATTCCTCCTCTTCAGTGGCATGCCACCAATCTTTGGCCAAAACTAAGTTAACCATTCCTACTTTGAGTTCCGTGTTTAGTTTAGAATGTGAAGCTTGCCAATTCGACAAATATCACCATAGTTTTTTTTCTTCTAGTCGTCATGGTCGTCATTTTGAGTCTTTTGATGTAATTCATATAGATATTTGGGATCCTTCTCGAACTGTTAGTACTAATGGGTATTTTGTTAAATTTGTTGATGATTACTCTCGCATGACTTGGTTATTTCTAATGAAATAACAACCCGAGTTGCCTTTTGTTTTCACAAAGTTCTATAACGAGATCTTTACACAATTTAACACACACGTCGAAGTCATTAGATCGGATAATGTACTTGAATATATGCAGTTTAGTGTTGAGTCTTTTTGTGTTGATCATGGTATTATAAATTAAATTAGTTGTGTTTCTACCTTTCAACAGAATGACGTAGTTGAGCGTAAGCATCAGCACTTGTTAGATGTTACGTGTATCTTGTTATTTTAAAGGCAGGTCCCAAGGTAGTTCTAGAGTAATGTTGTTCTTACTACATGTTATCTTATTAACTGTACGCCCTAGTTTTTCTCCTTTTCCCCTCATTCCTCGAGTCTATTGTGTTAGTTTTGTTCATATTCTCGATCCAAGTCTTTATAAGCTAGCTCTTCGGACTCGCAAGCATATTTTTCTTGGGTACTGTCGCACTCATAAAGAATATCATTGCTATCATCTAGAGTATCGTCAAACTTTGTTAATGCTGATGTCATGTTCTTTGAGTCGGCCTCTTTTACTTTTGCTGGTGTGGATTATCCTTTGACCTTATCTCTTCTAGTGAGGGGGAGCTATGTTACCGAACACGGATCGTTCCAGAACGAGAAAGAAAAACGGGAACGTGGTACGCCACATATTCTAAATTGTGGTACGATAGGGGTAAACTTTTATAACTTATCATATTAGAATGTACTTATTTCAAGTGATAAGTATACCATCGAGCATAATATAGTTTTTCAAATTGTTCATGTGAAGTACACATCTCAAAACTATTATAACTAATTTCTTTAGCATTTTTGTTTTGCTAAATCTCCACTTTTTCTAAATTTTAGATCATTATGTTTGATTTTTTCGATACTGAAAAATATTTAAGAAATAAATAGAAAAGACACGTGGATCGCTTAATTTACCGTTTTGAAATGAAGGTGTACCATGTTTCGGAGCGTGCATTCCAAAACGTAATTCGCGAGGGGGTGAGCGTTTTTTGGTAACACGAAGGGGGAGTTCACCTCTCCTACTCTTCATGTGCCTCTTACACTTCCTAGGCAGGTATAATCAACTCCACTACATATATATCAATGATCTAAGGATAGGTTTATTGTGCCCAATGGCCCTAACACATCATCATCATCGTCTGAGTCCCTCATCCAGCTGATGACTTGGCCATTGCTTTGCGGCGAAGTAAACGAATGTGTACTCACCATCCTATTGCTCAGTTTGTATGCTAAGATCGTGTCTCTCCTTGTCTCCATTCCTTTACTTGTGCCTTGTCCATTGTTTCTATTCCTTCTTCATATAACCAAGCTATGTCTTTGTTTGGATGGAAATGCGCTATAGATGAGAAAATGCATGCTCTTCATACGAATTAGACTTGGGAGCTTACTTCTCTTCCTTCTGGAAAACAAATAGTGGGCTGTCGTGGGGTATATGCTGTCAAATATCTTTTCGATGGTTCAATTGAGTTGCATAAGACCTGTTTAGTGGCCAAGGGTACACTCAAACTTATGGTGTTAACTATTTGGAGACTTTTTCTCCTATGGCTTGCCCTAATTCTGTTTGCATTCTTTTATCTATGGCTGTTAATCGGTCTTGGCCACTATATCAACTTGATATTAAGAGTAACTTTCTTCACGATGATCTTCAAGAGAATGTATATGGATCAGCCTCCTGGTAATGTTGTCTCTAGTAGTGAACATCTTGTGTGTAATTTTCGTTAGGCTTTGTATGGTCTGAAGCAGTCTTTCCGTGCTTAGTTTGATCGCTTTAGCTTTGTTGTGATGGACTACGACTTCCAGCATTTCACTGCTGATGATTATGTTTTCTTCCGTCATTTTTCTACTGGCACCATTGTTTTAATCCTCTATGTTGATGATATTATTATTTTCAATGATGACTTTGCGGGTATTGTAGCATGTAAGCGACACATATGTTAAACATTTCATACTAAAAACTTGGGTGTGTTTTGCTATTTTCTTGGCATTGAGGTTGCGCATTCTTCTCATGGTGTTATTTTCTCTAAGAGGAAATACGTTTTTGATCTTCTATCTGAAACCGGTCTTCTTGGTGCTCACCTTGTTGATACTCTTATGGACTCTACTACGAAGTTTGATGCTAAACTTGGCATCCTTTTTCTGATATCGGTCGTTATCGATGCTTTGTAGGTAAATTGATTTTTCTGACTGTTATTTGTCCTGATATTGCCTATACTGTTTGTGTGGTTAGTTTATTTATGCATGTTCCGCACCTGTCAAACTTTGATGCTTTTTGTTGGATTGTGTACTATTTGAAGGGTGCACCCGGTTAAGGTTTGCTCTATCGCCCTTCTAGTTTCTTGTCTGTTGTTGCCTATAGTGATTTCTTTGATTGCCAGTCCACCTTTGCCTATTATACTTTTGTTAGCGGTAATCTTGTTACATAGTGTAGTAAAAAACAGGTGGTTGTTGTCAGCTCTAGTGTTGAATCTTAGTATCATGCTATGACCCATACTACCTCAGAAATGTTATGAGTTTGCTCATTTCTTTTGGATATTGGCGTTTATCACTAAGCATATCGAAGTTGATTGCCATTTCATTCACAATTTGTTATTGAAAAAGCACATTGCCACTCCGGATATTCGGTTCGTAGACCGCTTGGGATATATTTTCATGAAGCCTCTACCACGTTCCTATTCTTAACAATTATTCTCCAAGTCAGACATGCTTGATCTCTATGCTCCAGCTTAAGGGGGAATGTTAGAGTAGTTTTCTGGGTTATTTTTCTTGTTTCTGTCCTGAATGTATTTTTGTATTCTAGACCTTCTATTATTTTAACATAAATACTTAGAGGGAAGTGGGAAAGATTAGTACCCAAAGCCTATTTCTTATTCTCTTTCTTCTTTTCTCTTTTTATTTTTCCATCTTTTTCTCTTTAATTCTAAAATTCGGGTCCATTTGGCTCCGCTTTTTAAAATTGTAATTTGAAAATTGTTTTTAAAAAAATGAATTTGAAAATTGTTTTCTAATCTTTTGAAAAGAGAAATTGCATTTGGTGTACTATTTTTAGAAATCTAACCCTAACCCTAACGCCGGCGATAGAACCCTTGAGAGGAACTAGAGCTTGCGCCGCCACCGGTGAGTATCAGAAAAACTGTTCGCGCCGCCGCTGACGACGACGGGTATCAGAAAAACACAAAGTTCGTCGATCTGAAAAACACAGAGGACGAGCTTGCGCTGCCCGCGCCGCCGCCGACGACAAGTATCAGAAAAATTATTCGCGACGGCGACGCCGATGTCGACGACAACGACGATCTGTGTTTGATTTTGTTAGAAAAATGCCTCGCGGCGGCGACGGTGAGTATCAATAGTCTTCTATGTGTTTGATTTTACAAAACTATTCCTTCTATGTGGTCGACGATGATGAGTATCATTGTCTTATGTGTTTGATTTTGTCAGATTTTGTCAGAAAATTGCTTCTTGGCGACGACGACAGCTCGGCCACGACAACAGCTAGGTGACGACGACGACAGCTCGATGATGACGATGACAAGTCGACGACGATGATGGATGCTCGACGGGGACGATGATTTGCGATGCAATCCAAACTTTCAATTTGTCAGAACTGACAAAAAAAATTTCCAGAATGTTTGAAAACAAGTTTTAATTGTTTTCATATTTTCTTGTTTTGAACCTGTTTTTTAACTCACTTTTTTAAGTATGGTTTTGTAAAAATTATTGCCAAATGCATTTTCCTTGTTTTAGAACAACAATTTTCTAAAAAGTGAGTTTGAAAACTGTAACCAAACGGGCC
>JAOTRH010186641.1:0-11783 GCA_034768845.1 Heliamphora exappendiculata | reverse complement strand
GTACAGCCATATCAACATCATTCGTTACCTTGTATCTCAATTTCACCTTCACATATTATTAATTTAACCATTAATGATCAAAATTTTATAACATCCACGCTCAAATTTAATTCCGTCTCCTCACTTAACCAAAAACATAAAATCACAAAAATAAATACGTATCGGACCGTTACAACTTTCCCCCCTTTGGAAATTTTGTTCCCGAAATTCGTCTCACGTCACACCAAACTTTTCGTAATTTTAATATATGTCAATACAATTCGCTAATCATTCGGTCCACATTGTTTCTTTCTTAAGTCCATGATCCTAGTCGTTCTTCCGAGATAATGTGACTTAAGGATGTTAACATGCCTTTGCCCCCAAAGTGTCATACTACCATCAGGCTTGCCTTTCGAACATCAATATTTCACAAATATGAGAATCATCCATATACCATCGAACTTATCGCAAAGCTGTACTAATCAACATCGGAGCTGGAGTCAACCACTCCTTCATTGGTCACCGACCATCCATCAACATCGGAGCTGGAGTCAACCACTCCTTCATTGGTCACCAACCATCCATCCATAACTGCCATCTCACACCACATACACCTTCCCAAAAAGTAAACATCCTCAACCATAGCACTATGCGTCATAGGTCTTAACACTACTGAGATTCCCCCAACTTCGTCAACTCACTGTCAAATTCATAGCTGTATTCTAATGTAACTGAGGACTTCTCCTTCAACCCAAACACATGTTTCCCAAACTCGAACATTATTCATATGGGTTACACATATTATCCCAAAAATTGCCCATGCCTTTATTGCCAACTAACCACCACAACTTAAAATCATATCACTGCTTGCACTTCACCACTCTAGTCCTTCAACCATTAAAACGAAATCAACATTGCCACTTGAACTTCATGAGCCACTAGGATTAAGCACTCCATATGAGTCAAACACCTCACAGATATACACTTACCCATTAATTTCTTGAGTCTGCAATCTCTTGCCCCAAATTAAATAGCTAGCAATCCTTCGCATGTACATGACCCTACTCGTCGATACTATCATAAACATTCGCGGCTTCCCTTCAAATAGTTAACAATTCTTCACACTTTAAAAACTCTGAATATTTCAAAGTACCAAACAAACACGAATCCAGATTCACATGTACCTGTCAGAAGTACATCACATGAACATCCCAATCACTAGGTTCCAACAAATTTTTTTTTCTCGTTTCACCAAGAGCCTGAGATACGACCATACCCACATGACCCAGAACAAGCTACAGATAATGGTTAACAATTCTCAACTAATCATTGTCGAAAAGATTTTATGTTCTTAATACTACCTCCCTTTTCAACAAGAACAAACATTCTTAGTCCGCCAACCCAATTTCAAAGGAAATGCAACTTTACACACCTACATTCCTACGGTAGAGCAAACGAATTCCACTTAAAATCCACGAGAAACTCAGTCTTCCAACCACCCTATTCTAGTAGTACCCATTCCATAGGTACCAACTCATGAATCACAACACAAATACCAATCCACTGAAACTCCCTCTCTTTCCAAAACAACTAGAAACTATGACCCCGTCTCAACGTACTCCTGATGCCCACCAACACTTGGCCTTCATAAAATCCTATAAATCTCACCTTGAGGTTGCTTAGCCCATAGCCGCATACTACCGTTAACTCGATCATGATACCAAGGTCACCCATTGCAATTAAGCTCTTAACTCTCGAACCTCATTCGCACGCACAGGAACATTGTCAATCCTCATACCTTGCATCATACCTCCCATTGAACTACAAACTCATCACCCGTCATACTCTAAGACAACGCTAATATTTCCATCACGCTAAAACCTCACTTCACAAGGTTATGCTTTACTATCCTAACTTTCACTAGACAAATCACCATCTTGAGCCCACTATCCAAGCAACTTTCACAAAAAAACGCACGACACCCAAACAAAGAGGATTTACTCTTGAGTTCCTTTATTCAAAGTTACTAATAACTTCCACTATCATGCAAATGCTTCCAACACTTCCACTTCCTAGGCACATATCTATTATCGACATCTTAATGCACAATTTTCCGCCTATTGCCTTAGGCCACCCAAACCACATGGTATACTATTGAAACTTATCATTACACACTTCGTTCCCATGTGACAGCAAATAGCATATCCATCTCTGAATCTATGGTCGAACATAAACAACCTCTAGACACATCATGCTCAAAATACTCCATCTTAAAACTAGGCCAACCATACCATCGAACCCTTCCACGTTCTTTTTAAAGCCCATATCTCTAACACGTTTCCAAACATGGTCTCCTAATTATGAGGGTAACAACTAAACTATGGCCCTGCATTCTTATAGGAATCTAACAGAACTAATATTTGAGAATTTCACCATGTAAACAACTCAATCACAGAACTCCCTTAGGGATCTCACTCAACGAGACTTAAAGCTGCCGATACGTCGTACAAATCAAACTACATCTCCAAAAATGCCGCCCAAATGCTCGGGTTCACAGGGTAAAGCAAGCGAAACCTTCATGGAATCGTAAGCGAACGAATCCACATTCTTACGACCCCAACGTTTTACCTCTACAAACAACGAACAATCACCTCGGTTAACCAATTATGAAACATCTTTCTTCTTAGGAAAACCACGAACTAATGCTAGGTTCGTACTCAGCGTCACTACTTTTTAGGGCAACCATTATACACTCGACTCAAGAGAAGGTTAACCACAAGCCTTTGTAAAGACATCTGCCATCATCGTACAAACGTTACCAACCACCATTCACAATGCGTATACCATTCGTCACACTAGGTCTTGACACTTAGATATCTACTCAAACACACTAACTATTGTTCACTTCTTGCATCCCAACAATACATAACACGCGTCCACCAGACCCTCACTGATTAATCACTAAAGACAGTATCACATATACTCGCATCACTGTATGATATCTCTTCATAGGGTCGCGTCATATCACTCAATTCTCAACAGGGAGGTAACAACCAAACGGGTAGGTAAAACCACGCCACAGTCTTGAATTTACAACTCCGGTACACTCACCTGAAACACAAACATTCATCCGAAAACACCCGTCTCTTATGTCACCACACAAGTACCACCGGCACATCACTATCCCTTGTCTCTAAGGGTAAGATAACACCACATATATTCGCATCACTTAAGCACATCTACTGACGGGTCACGTCATACTAACAAGCAAACAAATAGGCAAAACTATGCTACAATCTTAAGCTCACAACTCGGGTGCATCCATCGAAAATTGTAAAACGTTAAACTAGAAACACTTATCTCTTTTATCACCATACGCGGAACACCGACACATAGCTTCCCAGTCATGAAAGCAACTACACATCATACGACAACCAACATATCAATAACATCTTTAATTCACATACTCTTACCACACACGCTTTTAACTTTTATCAAGAAACACAACTTAGCACCATGCCATAAAGAAAACACAAGGGTCATCAATTTGACCTTCAACACCACAAAATACCACGGTGGTTATTGACAACACCCCTCAAGGTAAGGAACACTCCCAACCACGTGCCTAAGCACAGACTTTCTAACACACTTTAGGCTGGAAATTATTACGCTCCCATCCAATATGTTCCAGTCCACTATGCTCCCGTCCATACCCAATCTCGGGGTACACGGCTCAAGATGTACATAATTCTCAATGCGCCTAAAAATACACCTCATATCCATCTATGACCAACAACCTTCAAGGGATTTCAAACAATCTACCATACTTGTTCGTCAAACCACTGGTAGCTCAACACATAAAGAACAACTAACTACGGTCACCCTCGACTCACATGAATACAGCATACTCCGAACAGTCATTGCTCATCTCTCGAGCTTACACCCACCATAATTACTAATCACCAGGTCGCACTTCCATAACCTACACCACCATCCAAATCACATCTCACCTTAGCCTTATGGGCATAACTTTTACAACAAGAGCATCATAACACCCTACTAGATTAAACTCAACTCAACCACCTAACGCTAAGCTATACATTACCCAACACCTAGCCACATCACATCAACATATATTCACATATCGACGGAAAGCCCCATAGCAAAGTGACAATCCAAGCAACCAGTTCAGATTTTTCATAGAAAGAACGTTGGCCAAATGCTTTTCTATTTTGAACCCAAAAATAGTTGATCGGATGCCATATAGCATGCCACATCACCCTAAGACTCAACCCTCTATGCTCATATATACACGTAACATGTGCAACACAATTCAATCGCAAACCCATGCAAGAACACAACTCGTGCCGTGTAGTGGTGCCTAACCTCGTCAAGCAGGTCACATATTATGGTCATAGTTACTCCCCACGACTCCTAGGTATTCGAATCTAGAGCTCTGATACCATTCTGTCACACCCCGAACCCCTGGGGACCCGTGAACTAATCCCAACTGACTCGTACAAGAAATTACCAATGACAATATTTGTTTTATTAACGGTTTGTTTAAAGAAACTAAGGATTTTCGACCAGAAACCATATCCTTATGCATGTCAAATTACAATCAAATATTTTGGGTTTTCAAGTGTCCTTTGCAACCACAATATCATTACAGTAATCAATTTCTGTTTATATACAAACATGATATAAAACAAAACAAAAAAATCTTTCTTCAAGCCCTTCTCAAGTGCTTTCCTTACCTTGGTTTCACCTCTGGTCCTCAAGATCTGAAAAGATTTGGTAAACATACGTGTGTCGAAACTTGTATGATATAAATTAACTCACCTGTAATGCATGATTTGTGAGGTGTGATTGGTGCAACGGAAGTAAAATGCATATTTTCACCAACTCATTATTCTTTCATATGCACACACCCACGCATGTCAATTCATTCAATTTATCTTTTCACATTATCCATATTATCATTCCATTATTCGATTTTTTACAAAAATTGTATCACATTTTCTGTACCCGATTTATCACAAAATCATATCACAATTAAATTATTACAGTTAATGAATCGATATCGGGTGCAGTTTATAGAAACCTCTCCATATTCCCCCAACAGGCTACGCAAAGCCATTGGGTAATAGATAGCTCTATAACTCACCACGATACAACACCACATCCCCATCTTGCGCAAGTTTTCGATCTTTCACCGTGGAGCCGTAAGCCTAACTCAATTCATAAACCTTCACGTGCTTTCACTGCAGGACCGCAGCCCCTCATTATGCATGAACCTTCGCGAGCTTTCACCGCAGGACCGCAGCCCCTCATTATGCATATTCCGCATTCAACCATAGGGTTTCAACTCAAGTTAATGGTTTCATTAAGTAGTTTCTTTCTCATAGTTCACATCATTACTCATAGTCACTAAATACCAAAATAAATTTTAACTCAATTATAATCATATCATATGTCGTTTAAGTCCGCAAATTCTCTTTCATAATCCATGCAACACGCATTATAATATCATTATATAACTTTTCATATATCACTTTTTCGTTACCACGTCATAGGATATCAACACAAAACTTATTCAATAAGGACCATATCATTTAATGGGAAAGGGATGCACCCATCATATGCATGTACATGTGTATACAAGTTAAAATTCATGTTTTTTCTCTAAAACTTAAACTCCTAAATGATAATTATGTCACTACATAACTCACAATTTTTCACACTCATACTTATTCTCAAGACCTTAGTTACATGTCAAAAATTCATATTTATCGCAAATACAACTAATCGGTATGATACTAGCATCCCAACCCAAGTGTAGTGAGGTAGGTAAATTCATATAGCCCAAGAGATAAGAAATTTGATAAAAATGTTCAATATTGATGACAATGTCTTTTTAAAAGCATTTGGCTAAAAATAGGTGGAAAATGGTTAAGAAATGTTGACATACTCTCACTATTTTAATTATAACTTTTTCTACAAAAAGTATTTTATTATGAAAGTAGTCTTGTTGGAAAGAGGACTTCTGGGGCTTCGATTTGAGTATAAGAACGACCCAATTCGGAGTCCAGATGAGAGAGATATGATCGAACAAAATTGACCATGCGCAGTTAGTCTGCTCGAGCGGACGTCGGGCGCTCGAGCTCCCAACTCTCTGCCAGTTGAGCACTCGAGCGGACAAAGCTCCGCTTGAGCGCGCTGGTGCCCGAGAAAATCTTAGATTTTTTCCTGTTTTGAATTTCACGCTTCATTACCCATAAATCTTCATCAAATATGTTTCAAACCTCAATTTCCATTCGAAAACCTTGGATTCAGGTCTCATAAAAGCCACTTTATGCAAAAATTTCTCAAAATCATGGTTTATCCTTTCTCAAAAACCCCCATCTCTATCCAACCCAATGCAATACACACATAAACCCTTTAATCTATCCATTCTACATGAAATTAACTCAATTTTTGTGCATTTAAACAAAATATCAACCCAAATCAATGAAAACATGCGAGAGAATCTAGATCCTACCTTTGATTTGCTCGAAAGCTTGAGATTACTCCACTTTTCCTTTCTAGGGTTTGGACCTTTGGTGTTCTTGCCTCCTCAATGCTTAATCTTCAATTTTTTTGCTCCAAAACTTGATTGCTACCCTTGCTTGTTTCCAATCTAGTTTCAATCTTCAATTTCTCTTGGTGGAGGGTTAAGGTTTCATGGGTTTCTTGGATTTCTCTCTCTAGAGAAAGAGGAGAGAAGAAGAAGATGAGAGGAGGAGAAGAAAAAGAATGGGTGTCTCTCTTTCTCTCACGTGGCTGGTGTATATATGTATATATATATATTCCCCTAACTTTTCTCCATGCTTCGAGATGGTTCCAAACGTTTGCCAACTATTCGCTCGAGCGGACCCCCCATCGCTCGAGCGGTCGCTCGAGCGGTGATCCCTGAAGCAGAATTTTGCGAATCTCCTTAAAACTCAAATCAAACTCTCAACTTTGCTCTCATTTTAATATCTCGAATTAGCCATAAGTACAGTCATATCAACATCATTCGTTACCTTGTATTTCAATTTCACCTTCACATATTATTAATTTAACTATTAATGAGCAAAATTTTATAACATCCACGCTCAAATTTAATTCCGTCTCCTCACTTAACCGAAAACATAAAATCACAAAAATAAACACGTTAGTTGTTTGGTTAAAAAATTAATTTAGTTTTTTTAAAATTAGTTGTTAGGTTAAAAAAATTAATTTTTTTGCTTTTTGTTCAAATTAGACAGTTTTATCTTTCTATATAATTTGAAATAACAATTATATATAGTTAGTAGCAATAATAAATAAGTAATGAATGGAGATTATCATTGTATTTTAAAAATAGTAAAAATATGAATAAAATATTATAGAAATTTGTGTTTTCATTTGACTTTTTAACTTTTTAATTTTTTTGGTATTTTTACCAAATAGGCTATGTTGAATCTTTTACGTTTAATTAAAAAGTTAAAAATCCTAGGTAGCCAATGAGGACCTAAGTTATTAACTAACTCCCCTCATGGATCGTAGACCGAAGTGTACGAGTAATTATTCGGTATTCTCAAATTACTATATGACAATTTTATATGGTGTTCACAACAAATATCACCGAAGTGTACAAGTAATTAGTCGGTGCTCTCAAAATATTATGTAACAATTCTATAATATGGTGTTCACACTCAATATCGTAGTAATAAATTTTATTGTAAGAATATGGTAATTTGTTTTTATTGGGTGATTAAGAGACAAATAGCGATTTACATATTGTGAGTTGCGATTATTTATTATCTAAAAGTATCATGTGACTTCACCTACATCGTACTTCAAAAATACTTAATTGGCTCTATTTGGGATAACTGTTTATTTGCTTATTTGATTTTATTTATTTTCGTATTTAATAAAAAAAAATTATTTAGTCAAACTATTATACTTTTTGACTCATTTCATCAAGACGAGCTAGAAATTTTTTTTGATCAAAATATAAATTTTTTAAAAAAAATACAAAAATAAGTCAAAATAAATTAATAAGTCAAGTTATATGTTATTTATTTTTGTATTTAATGGATTTTTTTCATCTTTTGGTTAAAATTTTTTACTTTTGAAGTTCATTCCATAACACATGTGATTCTGGAATATTTCCTAGTCCTCGGATAGCAAGTAACCCCTTTCTATTCGCTATTTAGGGCAAGAGGGCAAACGACCTAGCCCAAATCTACTTAGATGAAATAATAAGGCGTATGAAAGAGGCGACACCCCTTCTTACAAATAACTTCGAGGACTCTAGTTCCTTCTCATAAGAAAGTAAGCGACATCTTGTATCAGGTGCGTCTTGGCCGCTTATAAGTACTCACTTGAACAGGTAGAAAGGAAAAACTTTATATGATCACCAAAAGATTTCTGAGATTGGTAAAAATACTCGTGAGCAAAGCATTCGTTATCTTCTTTCAAGACTTGTTTCGTAACATGTTTTCGGCAAAGTCGGGGCCCGATTCCACTCTAAAATTTAGTTTTTATTTAAATTTCAACTCTTATCGAGATGATTTGAAAAAGCTAAAAAAAAAGTTAAAAAAATTTTAAAAATTAAAAAAAACAAAAATAAATAAAATTATTTGAAATTTATTCGAAACTAGTCTAATAATTTGCCAAGTGTATAGTGACCTATAACCTATACCACATGGCGTGTTTGTTGGTACATTTACCCACTTAATACAGCTAGCATTTTTACTGTCGTAGATTCTTGAGTGACTTAAGGTACGCGCCATAATTTTTTTTAAAATTACGTGATTACAATGTAAGATTTATTTTTAAATATAAAGAATTTATATAATTATAGTACTTTTTTTTAAAAATAGTTATTTTAGCTAAAGTTGAACTAAAAATATAAAAAAGTCCTATAAAATGTTTAAAGTGACTTTTTTTTGTTTTATACAATTTTTTTGGTTAATTTTTTTTATTTTTCTCATTTTTCATAACAACATAAATTTAAAAATATTATTATTCGAGCTAATGTAACTTTTTTTTTACTAAAAACAAAAAAGTCATATAAAAAATTTATCCTAACTATCTATATAATAAAATAGTTCATATTTTTAAATTATACGTGAGAGAATTGTATTTGAGTGGATTAGATTATTTTACACAAATCTAAATTTTTGTTTATTTTTTAAGATGTTATCAATGCATTTTTTTATATCTTTTTTATTTGTAAGGTACAAATTTTTTTTAAAGGTACAAATAATTAAACAAAATTAGCTAATTAATTAATTAATTATTAAATTATTAATATTAATTTTTATTTTATTTATAAATTATTAAAATTTGATAATCGAGTGTCTCGGGTAATAACTGGTACGAGGATAGAGGGGATCATTTTAACGAGAAGAAAATGCTAAAACTAGGAAGTTGGGGGGAGGTGGGGACCGGTAGTTAGCTGATTCGCTTAGCCGTTTTACGCTCCTGGGCAGGGCCCTTCTCCCTTCTGTCCACGTTTCTTCTTCTTCTTCTTCTTCTTCTTCTTCTTCTTTGTGGAATTACCTTCGGCGTAGCATCTTTGAATCTTTACAAACCCATATCCACACACATCTTATCTTTATATTGGCCTTGAATTTCATCAATTGGGCGTTTTTTTTTTCTCTCGATTTTTTTGGGTCGAGTTTGGTCCTGAAATCGTGACAGGGAACCAAAATAAACTGAATTTTGATTTGATCCGGTTATGCATCAGAATTAGGGTTCTTTAACTCTTTGTGTTGCGCTATTCGTCTCAGAGAATGCCCCAGGAATCGTCGTCCGAACAAGACCCGGACGATTCTGATTCCGAGTTCGTTGAGGTCGACCCTTCTGGTCGATATGGGAGGGTCAGTATATACATACAAATATATATCTGTATCTGTATCTACATATGTTCATATATATATATATATATATATATATATTTGTGTGTGTGTGTGTGTGTGTGTGTGTGTGTGTGTGTGTGTTCATCTATGCGGATGGATTAGTATTCAGATTATCATTTTTTGTTGTTTGATTCTTGATCCTAGAGTTAAGCTTTGTAGTTATGTTGTTTTTTTAAGTGATTTCTATAATGTTGTTTGTCTATCTGAGTTTATTCTGGTACAATTTGCAGTATCATGAGGTTCTAGGAAAAGGGGCGTTCAAAAAAGTGTATCCTTCAAAATAATGTATATTAAACTTTAGGGTCGTGCTAACCACCACGCCCGCGGGGTGGTGCATAATAGAGTAATAGGAATAAAGTTTAAATATCAATACACTTTTTTGAGGCAGAAACTACTTTTACAAATATCAATACAATTTGTATAGATATGTACACACTTCTTTACATAATATTCAACGGTCCTTGGGTGGTGGTTAGCATAATCCTAACTTTATAAATCACCGTATACTCACAAGTATAGTGGGCTCTACATTTAGCGTTGGTGTTAAGCCCACCATATGTGTGAGTACGCAGTGATTTATGATGGATACTTGCATTGTTTGTAGCCAAACTGTTTAATTTTTTATAGTTGAAATAGAATTGCTTTGTGTCATTATTGTCTCTCCTTGAACAACATTCTGCCAATTTAGATATAGAGCATTTGATAAATGGGAAGGACTTGAAGTAGCTTGGAATCAAGCTAAGGTTGCAGATCTATTACGGAATTCAGAAGACTTGGAACGATTGTATTCGGAAGTTCATTTGCTTAAGACTCTTAAACACAAGAATATAATTAAGTTTTACAACTCATGGGTTGACACGAAGAATGAGAATATCAACTTCATCACCGAGATTTTCACTTCTGGGACACTGCGGCAGTATGTTTACTCATACTACAACAGTATTATCTTCTCTGAAACTCAATTTCAATCTTGGTCATGTGAATCAACTCACATTTCTTTTTTATTTGCATGTATATATGTTGGCATAGATATCGGAAGAAACATAAGTATGTTGATTTGAGAGCACTGAAGAAATGGTCTAAGCAGATATTGGAGGGCCTTTTCTATCTTCACAGTCATGACCCACCCATTATCCATCGTGACCTGAAGTGCGATAATATTTTTGTTAATGGCAACCAAGGTGAGGTGAAGATCGGAGACTTAGGACTTGCTGCCATTCTTCGCCAGGCGCGTTCTGCTCACAGCGTCATTGGTGAGTATTTCTATCTTTATTGTTGCTTTTTCCTCTTTTTTTGGTTTCTTTGTCAGTGTTGGAATTATCTTGGATTCTTTCCCATTGGATGAAACGCTGTAGTGCTTTTGTGATATCAGGTACTCCTGAGTTTATGGCACCAGAGCTTTACGAGGAGGAATACAATGAGCTTGTAGATATTTATGCCTTTGGTATGTGCTTGCTTGAGTTGGTGACCTTTGAGTACCCATATGTTGAATGTGCGAATGCTGCTCAGATATATAAGAAAGTGACATCAGTAAGGCATTTATGACTTTTCGTCAATTACTTTCCACCTCTATTATATCCTTTTGTTGTTGAGTTTGTTGAGTTCCTAAATTTGTCAGGGAGTTCTATAAATTTCACACTCGTGGGTTAAATCTCTGGTAAATTTCTTTTGGTCAGAATGTCTATGCGGATAATAATTCTCTTTGTTGAAGCACTAAAGACTATGGGATTTTCCATTTGCAATCCTTCAATCCACTAACTAACACAAACACAAACAAAAAAATGCAACATGACATGGTGTCACGGGGCGACACTTTAGTGGCGCAGCGGAATTTTTCCCCGTGTGGCATTCGAACTCCATCTAGCCCGAATC
>JAOTRH010186630.1:0-11783 GCA_034768845.1 Heliamphora exappendiculata | reverse complement strand
CGGTAGGCGGTGAATCATTCTTAAGGAAACTGCGTTTGCAGGACTCGGTTTGCAAATTCTATTCCTGTTATTTCTGTGATTTTATTTTCCTGTAATTTTAGATTATTGTAATTGTTGAAAGTTAATAAAGATGTATTTTCTGAATCACCGAGCATGTATATATTTTATTTTAGCGTTAGTTTGTCTCCCAACAAAACGTACCTTCCTTATTCGTCTAAGATTCTTTTATAAGATGCCAATGCCACGTGGCCAACAAGCCACGCGAAGGCCGTTATGCCAAAATCCTGAGAGATCCTCTAATGGTCTCACGCCCTATATCCTACTCATGGTACTACAATTGGAGGTTGGCCACGACTGGTCAATTATGCTGATCAGCTAACATGGCTGGTCAGTATAGCCCAGCCCGTTGGGTTGTTGTTCCTCTTTGGAGCCTGTCTCAATGTCACGTGCCCCCACTACTAGGCTTGGGATCGGTTGGGCCAAACTAGGCACATTCTCATCATTTATATTTATTTTAAGTAAATTTTTTTATATTTTGATCAGAATTTTTTATTTTTGATTTATCTCATTGAAATGATTTTAAAAAGTAAAAAAATATAAAAAGTTCAAGAAAAATAAAAAAATCAATTTTTTTAAAATTTAACCCAAACATAACCTAAACCTAAAAAATAATAATTATAACTTATGCCAAAAGTTATGATTGTTTGAAAAGAATATTAACTTGTAGTTAAAATTAGTTATTTATATATAAAAAATAATTATAATTTATAACAAAAATTATAATTTGTTACTAAAATTAGTAATAAAATATTATAAACTAAAACTTTTACCACTTAACTTCTTCGAGGCCTCAAATACTTAATTTGATTTTTAAAATTTTAAAAAATAATTATCATTGACTACTACAATTTTTTTTTCTTCCAGCCATTGACTACTACAATTGATAATTGATAATTATGAGGTTGAGCCTTATAACTGTCAAAACTGTAAGATGTTATTACCCAAAATTTTTACATTTTATTACTTTTAAAATTATGGAGATTTAAGCGTCATGTCTTATCTTTTAGACTTATTTAGAATTAAATTTTTAAAAAGAATTAAATTTTATTTTAAAAATCATATTATAATAAATTTTATTTTTATTAAAATTCTTGAAATACCTTTATCAAAAATAAAGAAGAGAGACAGAGACGTAAAAAGAATATACAAGAAAGAGAATTAAAGAAGAAATAGAACACTTTTATACAATTAGTTTATATTCTTAAAATTTTAAATAATATGAAAATATTTAAAGAAAATAGAAATTAAAATATTTTCCTTTCCACAAATGAGGAATGAAAAATCTTACATTCTGTAAACTAGTAAATAAATAATAAGACAAATGACAATAGAAAAACAAACAATATGACAATTGTTTTATTATATTTTGATTTTATCTAATTTTTAAACATTAGTTAGACAAGGAATAATAATAACAAAAAATTATTATATTTAGTGAGAAAATAATAATTGTTTATTTTTTTAAAAATTGAAAAAATAAAAAGGCTCATTTTCACTAGAGTATTTCTCATAATGTTCAAATGAATTAGTTAACATTAAAAAAAAAAAAGCAAACAAAAAAAAGTAATAAGAAGTGAAAAGAACATAGATACTTTCCAACCAAAAAGCAAAGTTTTCACTGATGCTATACTTAGTGTAAACGACTTAAGATCATATTTTTCAGAATAAAATCTAAGTTAGAAAAGAAAATCTAATTAGAAATAAGCTGCCATGAACATCACGGTATAAGTAAAGTTTTGAGGAGGCAAACTCTCATTTTTTATATATCTTGCTCATTTAGCATGGCATGAATCACTCAATCCACACTCAGGAATAGTAATATTTTAAAAAAATATGATTCACGAAGTGAAAGACGTTTACTGAATAGTTGGATATGTCGCAAACAAATATACAATAAGTTCAATAAGTTATAACTCTCTTTAAATCGTTATGTATTATTCTAGTGATTGTCGTAAAGAATGACGTTGTAGATATTATACAAGTAATAACAACTAACGCCGTATGTAAGTATTCAAATAAAAATTCTAACTCTGACAACACCTTATTCAAACATTACTTCTTTCAAAAAGATAATAAGACCTATATTAGAACACTTATGTACTACCAATACAAAATTATATATACTAATTATAATCAACTATATAAAAAAATAATATTATTCAATTTGAATAAAAAATAAAAAACACTAACTTTATACCCAATTAACTAATTCTAAAAAAATTGGCTTAAAAGTTAATTTATGAAACGACTTACTTTTAATTTAAATATATTTTTTAACTAAAAAATATATATTAAAAACTAATTTTAAATTAGATACCAGCCAGGAACTAAATGAGAGTGCCTCTTGTTTTTTTCCCCTAATGAAATATGCAGTAGGCTTAAAAACTCTCCAACTTATAAATTCATATTGAAAGATACACCACATAATGATAATGCAACAAAAGGAGCGAAAGATCTCTATATATAAAGAAAAAATAAGTCTACAAAAGGAGGACATGTTAACTCAAGTAAAAAGGACACAAATCTTCATGCATGGAGGTTGCAAATCCTTCTTAATTATTAACTCAACCCTAAAAACAAAACAAACACACAGATACCATCAAGCAATCTAAATACCATGAGTGGCCCAAAATCACCTTTCTATCATAGTATGCTGAAAAGGCACCCTAATCTCTATCCATGCTCACAAGAATAATCCATTGAAGATCAAAATAGTCGACTAACCTTGAAAATAGTGTTTGTCCACCTGAAGGGGGAAAAAAAATTCTAAGGAGCTTTATGATAGAAAAAAAAAAGATGGTGTAGACAAATGATGAGAAAAAACTTTATACAAAAATATACTAAGAAAAAAAAAACTAGATAGGGACAATCGAAACAAAAAAAGGGGAGAGTTGGGTGGAGAGAAAGGAGAGGGAAGTTAAAAGAAAAACAAGGAGGAAAGAGAGAGATTTGAGATAAAACAACGGATGAAGAGGGAGGAGTAGGGGAGGCTATTTGGATAACAATGAGAAATAAAAAGAAGAAGATTTGAGATGAGAGAGATGAAGAGGAAGAGTGACCTAAGGAGACACCATTGCCAGTCGCCTTCCTTCGGAGCAGAACAAGAGGTGATTACTGTGAGTGAGGGTTGAAGATGAAGAAAGAGATAATTTTTAAAAATAAAAAATAAAAGCATAAAATGAAAATTTTATAGTATCAATAGAATTATTGATGTATGATGTAATTGCATTAAATATAAATAATAAAAGTAAATAAAAATTACTATTTCATAAAATAATGATTAAGACCAGGTATCTTCTTAAAGTTGTTTTAGGCTTGTGAATGTGCTCGTAAATATTTAGCTTATTCAAGCGAAGTCTTGAAGGTTGTAAAGGCTTGGAATACGTCCGTAAAGTATTCTGTATAGTGAAAATACTCAAGGAAGAACTTGAGAAGTGGACGTAGGCTTAGAAGAAGCCAAACTACTATAAATTATTGGTTTTCGATTCAATCTCTCTATTCTTAACCTCTTTAATATTTGCAATGCTTCTATCTTTGATTAAACTGCTATATTTAATTACAATATTAAAAGGTTTTCAAAAGGTTTTAAAATCGTTATTTATTTTTTTAAGACCCAATTCACCCCCCATCTTGAGTTGCCTAGAATTAACAATTGGTATTAGAGTTTGGGCTCTTGTTTTTTTATTTAACAGTCTAAGAATTTATATGGCAACTACTAGTATCGGACCTATCCAATCCGAAGGTTAGTCAACCAATAGACCTCCCTTATTCAATGGAACAAATTACAACTATTAGAAGACTAGAATGAGAATCTATATTTAAGCCGTAGACTACGACCTTTGGCAGGTTATCATAAATGGATACAAAAGTCCCACCAAAACTATTGAACGGGCTGATGTCCCTAAACCAGAGGTTGAATGGACTAAAACTGATATTAGGGAGATAACAAAAAAATACTAAATCTATGAATCTCCTATATTTCTCACTTGACCCAAATGAGTTCAATAGAATTTCTACATGTGACACCGCAAAAGAAATTTAGGATAGACTCAAAATTACCCATGAGGGTACCAATCAAGTGAAAGAGTCAAAAATCAGTCTGCTTATACATAACTATAAATTATTTAAAATAAAGTATGTTGGAATAATTTTTGATATATTTACTCACTTCACTGATATTGTTAGTTGATTGAAATCTCATAACAAGATTTACACTAATGCAGAAATGGTATGAAAAATTCTGAGGTATATGCCAAAGAGTTGGAAAGCAAATGTCACAGTTAATCAAAAAGCTAAAGATCTCAACACTCTCAGTCTAGAAGAGCTCATTGGTTCTCTCATGACCCATGAGATGAATATTAAGATAGACGAAGAGAAAGATAGCAAAAAGAAGAAAGGTATCGCCTTCAAGTACTCAACTCATAAAAAAGAATATAAGGAAGACTCCTCATGTGATGAAAATGAAAATATGGCTCTTATCACAAAAAAATTCAAAAAGTTTCTTAGAAATAAGAAACAATAAGAAAAAAAGTTTTTTAAGAAGGAAGGACACCGAGACAAGCCCACCAAGTTTAAAGGCGACTCTAGCAAGTTCAAGAATGAATTTAAAAAGGAAGAATTCATCTGCTATGTGTGTAAAAAGCCTGGACATGTAAAAACTGAATGACCTCAGCTCAAAAAGCAATTCAAAAAGGGTTTCAAGAAAACCATGATAGCTGCTTGGGGTGAAAGTGATGACAACAGTTCTGAGGATGAAAAGAAAAAAATGAAGTAGCAAACCTATGCCTCATGGCCAGAGAAGATGATGAGGTAACTCCTAATTATTTCTCCTTAGATGAACTGCAATGTGCATTTGAAGATTTGTATGATGAATTGAGAAAATGGGTGAAAAGAATTCTGTTTTAAAAAAACTAGTTCTTTCCTCCTCAATTGAAGTTGAGAATTTAAAAGGTAAAAAATCTGTTTTACCAAATTAAGTCTCTATTTGAAGGAAGAAAACAAAATTTTGAGTGAAAAGGTTGAGGACCTCACAAAAACAGTTTACAAGTTCACTCAATGAAAGAATAATTTAGATAAATTTCTTGTGATACAAAAATATATTTTTGACAAAACTGAAATTGGGTACAACCCAAGAAGAAACAGAAATTCTTAAGCAACAATTTTGTTAAGACATCACCTAATCATACAAATGGCACTTGCTTTCACTATTATGAGTATGGACACACTGTCCACACAGAAAAATTTTAAATAATTCTGTCAAGAAAGCTTAGGTTCTTAAAGAAACGCACCCTCAAAAAACTAACATCAAAGGCTCTAAGAAAATTTAGGTACCAAAAGTCAAAACTTAATTCTTCTTGCAGGTATGTCTCAAATCCTTATTCAATGAGGTAATGTGGTACCTCGATAGCGCTTGTTTAAGACACATGACAGGCGACCAATCAATGTTTGCATCTCTTAAACCAAAAGATTGCGAATTTGTGACTTTTGGAGACAATAGCAAAGGAAAAATCATAGAAATTGGCTGTATTGGTAAAATTCATTCTCCTTCTATTGAAAATATTTTGCTTGTTGATGGTTTGAAACATAGCATTCTTACCATAAGTCAACTTTGTGACAAAGTCTACGAAATTGTGTTTAATCATGCTAAGTGTGTTATTGAAGATTCAACCAATAACAAAGTTATTCTTGAAGTCAAAGACATAAAAATATTTATACATTTACTCTCAATGATCTTTCTAAGAATGACACCAAGTGCTTACCTGCCTTGAGTGATAATAGTTGGTTATGGCATAGAAAGCTTAGACATGCACACATGAACTTGATTTTCAAACTTTTAAAAAAAGAATTGGTGATTAGGTTACGCCAAATCAAATTTAAAAAAGACAAAGTGTGTGATGCATGTCAACAAGGCAAATAAATTAAAAATTCTTTTCATTCTAAAAATGAGATTTCAACTTTTAGGTTAATACAACTATTGCATATGGACTTGTTTTGTCCAATAAGAACTTTAAGCCTTTGAGGCAATAGATATGCATTTGTTATTATTGATAACTTCACTAGATACACTTGGGTGCTATTCATAGCTTATAAGGATGAAACCTTTGCCTCTTTTGTAAAACTGTCTCGGAGAGTTCAAAATGAAAAAAATTTTCAAATCACAAGTATCCGAAGTGATCATGGTAAATAATTTAAAAATAAAAATTTTGAAAAATTTTGTAATGAAAATGGTATTAACCATAACTTCTCTGCTCCTATAACTCCTCAACAAAATGGAGTTGTTGAGAGAAAGAATAGGACATTGAATGAAATAACTAGAACTATGCTCTGTGAAATAATCTACCAAGATACTTTTGGGACGAGATTATCAACGCCGCTTACTTTATCATAAACAGAGTTATGATACGAGTTTCTCTCAAGAAAATTCCATATGAGCTAGTAATGGAAGAAAACCTAACATCAGTTATTTTCGCACCTTTGGGTGCAAATGTTTTGTTTTAAACAACAACAAAGAACTTTTGGGCAAGTTCGATGCAAAATCTGATGAAAGTATTTTTCTAGGATATTCTATATCTAGTAAAGCGTATAAAGTATTCAACAAAAGGACCCTAGTTGTTGAAGAATCTATACATGTTATTTTTGATGAAGCTAACCTTGATTCTTCAAAGTATTTTTGTGAAGATAACCTGTTAGACTTAAAAAAAAGTATTGAAGATATCTTCATTAAAAAAAAGAAAGAGCCAAATCAAGAGGAAGCTTCAAGTCTTCAACAAATTGCAGTCCAACATAATGCTAAAATTGCACACCCAAAAAACTCTGATTTACCAAAAGAGTAGAGGTATGCCCATGGTCACCCAAAAGATCTTATCATTAGTGATCTATCGCAAGATATCAAAACTCGTTCCACACTACATAAAATTTATGAAAATTTAGCATTCCTTTCCCAGACTGAACCAAAATATTTTGAGAAAATTGAAAACGATGAGCTTTGGATCTTGGCTATGCAAGAAGAGCTAAATCAATTAAAAGAAACAAAGTTTAAATTTTAGTCCCAAGACCTAAGGAACATTTTATTATCGGTACAAAATGAGTTTTTAGAAATAAAATGGATGAGAATGGAGTAATTCTTATGAACAAAACTCGATTGGTAGCCCATGGTTACAATCAAGAAGAAGGCATCTATTTTGATGAGACTGTTGCTCATGTGGCTAGACTTAAAGCCATTAGGATGTTGCTTGCTTTTGCATGTTTTGTAAACTTAAAATTCTATCAAATGGATGTTAAGAGTGCCTTTTTAAATAGTTTTATCTCGGAAAATTTTTTTGTGAAATAACTTCCTAACTTTAAAAAATTAGATTTTTCAGACTATGTTTACAAACTTACTAAAACTCTCTATAATTTTAAACAAGCACCTAGAGCTTGGTGTGAAAGGATAAGCAAATTCTTGATTGAAAATAAGTTTTCAAGAGGAAAAATTGATACTACTTTTTTGTATCAAGTCTCAAAAAAATAGCATGCTAGTTGTACAAATTTATGTAGATGATATAATTTTTGGTGCAACTAACGAATCTCTTTGCAAAGACTTTGCTAAGTGCTGTAGAGAGAATTCGAAATGAGCATGATGAGTGAGTTCAACTATTTTCTCAAACTCCAAATTAAACAAACTCAAGAAGAAATCTACATCAATCAAGCTAAATACGCGAGGCACATAATGAAGAAGATCGATATGCTAAAGGAAAAACCCATGGGAACTCCAATGTGTCCTACAACAAAGCTTGACAAAGATGAAGATGGCATAGCAGTGGATGAAAAACGTTATAGAGGTATGATCGGATCTTTCTTATATTTAACTTCTAGTCATCCAGACATTATGTTTAGTGTTTGCATGTGTACTAGATTTTACTCAAATCATAAAAAATCACATGTGACCGCTGTTAAGCGCATCTTTAGATAACTCTTAGGTACACAAAACCTCGAATTATTTTATCATAGAGAAATAGCCTTTGAGTTATTTGGCTATTCGGATGCTGATTTTATCGGATGTAAAGTAAATAAGAAAAGCATAAGTGGTACTTGTCAATTCCTAGGACACTCACTAATCTCTTGATTTAGCAAGAAGAAAAACTCAGTAACCTTGTCTACAGCCGAGGCTGAGTACATTGCAGCTGGAAGCTATTGTGCGTAAGTTCCATAGATGAAGCGACAACTAGAAGACTATGATTTTCACTTAGATTATATTCCTATCAAATGTGATAACACTAGTGCTATTAATATATCTAAGAACCCTATACAACACTCAAAAACAAATCACATAGAGATTTGACATCATTTTATAAGAGATCATGTGCCAAAAAAAAACATCAAACTTGAGTTTATTGGCACAGATTACCAATTGGTCGACATTTTCACAAAACCCTTAAATGAAGAAAGAATATGCTATATAAGAAGAGAACTTGGTATGCTATATGCTCCTAATTTATGATTTATATGCCATACTATCCATGTCTTTTCATTACATTTCAAAGCATTTGATGTTCCTTCCTGTATGTGAAAATGTGTCGACACCACTTGAAAAAGTGTCGACACAATGCGTGTAGTGTTGACTCAAAACTGTTTAGAAGAGGCACTGTGAGAAAAGTGTCGACCCCTTTCTATTCAGTGTCGACACCTTTTGATTTCCTGGGTCTCGGTAAATTTGTATCGATACCAAGCTTAATCGTGTCGACCTAAATAGCCGAATGCGTCGACACCATCTGAAAATATGTCAACGCCAATTCTCTGTTTCTATACCCACACTCGATACGAATCGTGTTGACACCAAAAAAAAATTTTGTCGACACAAATCGTTAAGTCTATATATAAACGTGTCTGGCCCCTACCATCACATCGTTTCCCCCATTCTCTTTATAAAGTATGTTCATCTCCCGCCCTTTTTCTCCTTTCAAAACCGTGTCGACCCCTCATCTTCTCACTCCTTCGATCCTCAATCTCAACCCATTTCCATCAAAATGCCTCCTATTGTTATGGGTAAAGGATCTAAACGACCAGTCTGCGAGGGTTCTTCAAACCCTAGATCTTCGAAGAAGAAGAAGACGACTACGGCGACGGCAACAACGGCGACAACTATACCAGAAAACATAGCAACTTCAAAGGTAATCTCCTTTAAATCTCCGCAAGTTTGACAAATTTATTTTTCTTCTTTTGCAAATAGTAAAGTTGTTCCCGGTCGGTTTATCGACTTCTCCTTTTTTGATTCCATAGAAATGAGATTCAGATATCTCTTTTCTAGCCTTGGGTGGAAAAGGCTCCTTCAGATCAAAGAACCTCACTATCCCACATTGATCAAATCATTTTATGCACACTTTTACATATCCCTGATTTTGACCACCACCATCACCACTTCGGTGAATGGTAAAAACATTGTTCTCACTCCTTCTTCTCTTAACAAAATTTTTGAGATTCGCAAAGGGGAAATCTATGTTTACCATAACCAAAAACCTATTGAGATTGAAGGTTTCTCTTTTTCTGAATCTGTGAAAAATATCTTTAAAGATGAAAACATTGACCCTTCCAAGCCTTTAGAAGCTATCTCTTTGAAGCCTGAAATGCGCATATTACATCACATGGTCAACCACATTTTTTCTACCCCAAATGAAAAATTTTGGTGATGTTACTTATATGCACATTTTCATCATGTGGTGCATCATTTAGTAGAAAAACCTAGATTTAGGATTTTTGTTCATCTCTTACATGCTCCACTCACACAGGAAGTTAAACTCCTCACTCCCACATGAAATGTATCTCACACGTGTTTTTTTTCATTTTGGCATTGATCTTTTCAAGGAGAAGGCTGTTGCATTTTCAAAGCATGACTTGTATGGTAGCTCCTCCCTCAAACATATGCAAATTACAAATGTTGATGGTGTCTAGACTACTACTCGTCGTGGTACTCCTGCATCTGCAAGAATTCTCCCTCCTACACCTCGAGACTTTCCTTCTATTCCCATTGACCTTGATTCTCCTCCCTCCCAACCTTTTGACAACCTGATCCGTCATTTGCTCCTCCTCCTCCTGTCTCTGCATCTGCTCCACCTTCACCCTCCTCTACTCCCGTCCTTATTGATTTATCTGAAGTTGTATCTTTGATCAATTCTCTATCTTTCAAAGTGACTCTTTTTGAAGCAAAAGTCGATCAAGACTTTTTTGATCTTAATTACATTATCTCATCTCTTTCTAAAAATATTTAAAATGTTAAAAAATCAAACCGATCTTTGCAAAAAGAAGTAGAATAAGCCACGAATGTTGGCCAGTCTTTATGTCGTATAATGGACGATAGCATCGTCTCCATTGTTAATACGAACACGGCTATCCTACGACAAGTTCGACAGGAATATGACGAAGGTGTCGTCATGGCCGTTCAAGCAAACTCCCAAAATGTTGACGAGCATTTGAACTGGAACAAAGAAACTTGGGCCAAATAATTTAAGACCAAGAAAACAAAAGACGAAAAGACCGCACGACTCAAGCGTGACGTAGACCTAGCATTGGCAGCTCGCTATGAAGCCATGGCCGCAGCTAAAGCAAAGGATGAGCGAGCGTGAGCATACAAAGAACGGGCCTCTTCCAACAAGAAAAAAGCCAAGGCAAAGAAGGAATTCAAGCGATTCATGAACGATCACTAGCTCCATTTTTTGCATATTACAAAAGGGGAGAAAGAAAGATGAGAAAAAGAAAAGGTAAGTAAGTGAAGGGGAGAGTAAAGAGAATAAAAAGTTCAGAAGTTCAAACATTTTCTTTAAGTTTTTGTTATGAAGGTGAAGATGTAATGTGTTTATACATACATTTCTTTTGGTTATTTGTTTGAATGGTTCATATGCTTAATTTTTGTTGGGTGGATGGAAGTTTTAAGCATTTCTTATATAGTTATGAATGAATAGTTAAATTTATGTGATTTGTTCATATGCCTGTAAATGCTTGCTTATTGAATGGGTTAGCTATGAATAGTTTTATATATATATATATATATATATATATGTGTGTGTGTGTGTGTGTGTGTCTTAATAAGTGTTTTGGATAAATCACATTGCACATATGATAACAAATTCAGAATATTTCTTGACCATTTGATTGCAAAAATATATGCTTTCACTCTATTCAATGCCTAACTTTTATAATTACATATGTTTTTTTAGGCATATTAATAAGGGGAGAACCCTTATTAAAAAAAATTTTTAAATATTTTCTAGAAAATATTAATATGGTTGTAATCATAAAACAAGGAGAGATTGTTAGCCCAATGGCTTTTTATTTTGATTTTAATGATTTTCATAATTTATTTTCTAAGAATAAATGGATTTAAATGGATGACATTTTATATTTTTAAAATAAAAGTGTTAACTCATTTTGAACAAATATTTTGACACCTTAGCCAAAAGAAATGACTTACCTCTCAAGAGAATTAAAACACTCACATATTCCTAAATAAGAATATTCTGTGTTGACCCCAATTGAAAAATAAGTCAAACACTTGTAAGGCAAAATATGCTTGAATCACATCAAGTGTGTCAATCCTTTTGAGCAAATGGTTTGACACCCTAACAAGTTTATGAAGTTATTTTTCAATTATCAAAGTTAGTATCGATATAAACAAGTTTTGTGTCAACACAAAAGAGTTGTAGCTCTCAGGACTCAAAATGAGTCGACACAAATTATATTTGTGTCGACAC